>CAUYON010063958.1:0-16242 GCA_963573935.1 Arctocebus calabarensis
TAGAGTGCCGTGGCGTCACACTGCTCACAGCAACCTCCAGCTCTTGGACTTAAGTGATTCTCTTGCCTCAGCCTCCCTAGTAGCTGGGACTACAGGCGCCCGCCACAGCGCCCGGCTACTTTTTTGTTTTGCAGTTCGGCCGAGGCCGGGCTTGAACCTGCCACCTTCGGTATATGGGGCCGGCGCCCTACTCACTGAGCCACAGGAGCCGCCCTCCAGATGCTCTTTTGATTTCCCCAAGAAGCAAAGCCTCAGATAAGTATTTCAGAGCAGGCAGCAAATTGGGGAAGGGAATCCAGGAAACAATGGTCCAATGGCCAAAAGTGGCGACGTGAATAGAGAAGAGAGAAAAGCCAGTAGAAAGTGTGTTATCGAGCAAGTTACCACCGTGGGTAAGAATAGGGAGCCATGCTATTAGCCATGCCTATAGAACATGCTCCCTGCCCCAAGAATGACCCAACCCAGGGACAAGGGATCTTGAGCATTTACTCTTCAATTCCCATCAATCATCAGTTGAGCGTTCGTTAGTCCCATGCCGCTTCCTTGACCACGGCTAGACTGAAACCTGGCAGTCAGGGAGCCCTCCTCACGTGGTGGCATTTGCAGGTCCACACTGCATGCCTGGTAACAATGGTATAAACACCAAGAGACGGTGGGTGTGAGGCAGCGCGGCACCCTCTGTACTCTTCTGCATTCCTGACTTCCCCGCGGAAAGAGAAAGGTTAGGTTTGTAGAAGCAGTTAAGTCTGGCGCCCTGTAGAAATGAAAACCCTCAGCATCTCTCATGACTGACCCAATGTCAAAACATCCCATGCTTGTCAAGCCACAGCATACGTAAGAATCACCTGTAATGGTCATCAAAATTCAGATCCTTGGCTCTATCCCTAGAGATTCTATTCAGGAAGCCTGGAACGAGAACGATAATTTGATCTTTCAGTCTTCCTGCACACACCATGCCACACGTGTTCTCAGGACTAGACGTGGGATACCGGTGTGTTTGGTCCAACAGCAGAATGACTT
The DNA here is from genome assembly GCA_963573935.1 of Arctocebus calabarensis. Lineage (NCBI taxonomy): Eukaryota > Metazoa > Chordata > Mammalia > Primates > Lorisidae > Arctocebus > Arctocebus calabarensis. Next base: position 1,021 of record CAUYON010063958.1, read on the forward strand.
AGTGGCGAGGGCTGGGGGGGAAGGGGAGGTGGGAGTTTTACCTGTTTTTTAAGACCTGAGGGCTTTGCGTGCGGATATTTCCCTTCTCTTTGAAAACGGGATCCCTTGCTGTGCTCTTAAACCCTCGGAAAAGAGGCAATTGTTAGCAGGGTTCTTTCTGAAGCACTGATTATGTACCAGGAATATATTAAAACCTACAGGTATTTTGCAGAGAACCCAAGGGAACACTCAGGAAGTGCCATTTTGAAGTCCTTGGAGCCATAGCCAGAACTAAGACATAGTGATGCCATGTGTTAGGAAGAATAAACAAATTAAGCTTCAGCTTTTACCCTGGCAGGCAACACGGCGGTGGTCAAACCTTGCTGGAACCAGTTTCTTGACATCACCGGACTCACAGGTGTGATGCTAAAGTGCAACCAGGTGAGAATGAATCGGCGGCTTTAGGTGACAGGGACATTGGATGAGGTAGCATCATCGCCTTTTGATAGGTCTTTTGTAGAGAGGACGAAGTGGCGGTGATCCTGGCGTCAACGTTGCAGAGCGTTGCAGAGCTGGCATTTGCTCAAGCAGTTCTTTTAGGACGGACAAAGAGACGGAAAAGAAGAAACCAAAGCACAAACCCTAAGCCTTATGATGGCAGGTAGAATTGTCTTGCGTGCCTTTCTATTCTTAGTCTAAAAGGTGTCTGTCTCGGAGGTGTCAGCGGCCACTCATAGACTGACAACAGAGGGGGTAACCCACGTGAGAGGCTGTCGAGGAGAAGGCCATCGCTCTGTTTGATTTCTCTGCTTCTTCCTGCTTTGACTTATCTCTGTGTTCAAAAGCTCTAAGCCTTGCTTACCATTATTCTGTAAGGCAATTAAGCCACTTGGCAATAAAAGCAATCACATTCTTTTTTTCCTGGAGTATTTTGCAGAGAAGGGGAGCAGCACAGGACAGATGTTGAACCAAAACGTTAAGTACTTCTCTGAACACACTCCCTACTGCCAAGGCTAAACGACCTGCCAGAGAGCTTGCTTCCATCTTTCCATCCCTCCTCTGAGATTTTTGTTTTTCTCCTCCAACAGTTAACTCTTCCTCTGCTCTGTCTTCAAACTCTCCTGGCTCTCAGGATACAAACACGCTGAAGCCCTCTTATATTAATCCTTTTTGTTGTTAAATCATAGCTGTGTACAATAATGCAATCATGGGGTACAGTGTGCCGGTTTCATATACAATATGAAATATTTTCACTGAACTGGCTACCTTAACCTTCATGGCATTTTCTTAGTTGTTCAAATCTTCCTCCACCTTCAGTGATCTCCTAGTCGGGCCCCACCTCTAACCACCAGGTTCTTTGAAAAGCGTAATCCGTGTTTATCACCGCCAGTTTCTCCACCATCTGGTAACCTCCTGTAATATGTTTTTCTGTTTACAACACTTTACCCAAGTGGCTGTCTTAGCATCTTCTTTCCCGCTGGTCCCACCCATGTTCAATTCTTCATCGCAGGTGCCCATCATCTAACCAACTAACAACCTCCGGGCAACTCTCTGTGGCTGAGAAGCACCACACTCCCGGGCGTCTTCCTGCCTATGAATGATCCATGCTCATCTTTATCTCAGGAAAGCACGAACCCTATGTCTAGAAACCACCCTTCCCAATCATGTTCCTCAGCTTCCCCTTCTTCCCACATTCCCCTTAAATCACTTCCTATCGATGTCACCTGTGCCCCCGTGGCTGCTGGATCCCAAAGTTCTGTGTACCCTTCACCTCTTGGCCAACGTTCCCATCCCCGTATCTCCAGTTGAAAACACACCATCATCAAGTGGCCATGTGCCAGGCATCTGGGGCTACTCTTTATTTACAGCCAATCTCTTCACTCACTTGACAGGTATTTATTGAGTACCTACTATTTTTGCAAAAAATGGAAACACAAGTCCACTGCCTTGGTTATCTCTTGCTAGTGTGAATGTTTGCTGCAAAACTCAGCAGCTCAGTGAAACAAGCATCAACTCTGGTGTCTGTGGTCGTGGCGTGGCACAGCTCAGCCGGATGCCTCTGAATCGGCGTCTCTGGAAAGGCTGGAACTCACAGGTCAGTTGTGGCAGCAGGTGGATCTTAAGACCCGACTGGAGAAGGATCTGTTCTGCGCTTCCTGCAGAGATTTGGAAAGGATTCCCTTCATCAGCGGCCCCTGGCTGCTGGCCACCCACAGGTCCTTATCATAGAGACCTCATCAGGGGCAGCCCAGGGTATGGCAGTGGGATCCCCTTAGAACAAGGGAACACGCGCTCAGGAGGGAAGTGATGTCTTTTACGACTTGATTTTGGAAGTTATACCCCGTGATTTCAGCCATATCTACTCGTGGGAAGTGAATCAAGAAGAGCGGCCCCAACCCAAAAGGAGGAGGTCGTACAAGAACGTGGTACCAGGAGAAAGGGTCGTTCAGTGCCTTCTTGGACCCTGCCACGTCCTCATTCCCAGAAAGTTCTGCCTAGATGGATGGCAGAGAAGTGGAAAGAGAGGGCGGCCAGGGAGGCCGGAGTCAGGCTGTGCTTGTAACTCTGCACATCTCCAACTAAACCTTTATCTCCTCCCTTAGATCTCTTCATTTCTACTCACAGCATCTTATCTCTTATCTGGCCTAGAACAACAACCTTTTAGCTGGACTTAAGAAAACCCTTTCTGCAGCCACACCAAAGGACAATTTGTAAAATACTCTGTTGGCAGGTCTCTCTCTTCCCATCCCAAGAGACAGAAACTCACCCCAAAGTAGTGTAAGCAAGAAATGGGATTTATGGGTAAACATTCCAAGGGACACTACTTTTCGGCATTGATGGAACCAAATGCTCAAGGGGGGGGTCATTTTTCTCGGTTGTTTCTGCTTTCTTTTGTGTTGGGGTCCCCCTTGGCTCACTGTTTGATTACAACATCAAGATGTTCCCCATAGGTACAGCCTCGCATATCGTATTTTGCCAAATTCATAACTCCAGAAAGAGGGTATCCCTTTTTTTTTTTAATAAGTGAACAGTTTATTAAGAGTTAAACAAAGGTCTGATGTGATACAGTACAAGCAAGATGCTCAAGATAGGGATAATAGTACTACTCACACAAAAACTTAAATTTCACCTCAAAAAAAAAATCACAAGAGAAAAGAGAAAGCAATTTCACTCTTAGAAAGTAAGATATTTCATGCAAAGTATTAACTCTGCCCTCTCCCCTCCCAGCAAAGCCCACCTCCTAACAAACAAAAAACTATCTGGGAATACTGCTATGCTAACATATTAACCACAGTATAATCATTCATGGGAAAACAGTAATTAAGCAATGACTTAAATGAAATAACTAAAGTTCAAACTATCATAAACTCGTAGACCACAATGATTTTACAAGACAAGCAATTCCAGAAATCTTATAAACAATAAAAAAAGAAGAAATATTTCAGTATCATTCTACTTGATCTGGATACACCTGACTCATCTCTACCTGAACTACCTGGTCTGAGAATGGCAGACAGGTGAGTTTCCCCCCAAAGAAAACTAGGATGCTATCACCAGAAGGGGATCCCAAATTCTGAACAGTCAAATAATCAGATAGACAATACAATGCAAATGCTAACACATCATTTATCTAATTCGTAACCTCTAATAACCTCATGACTCCCAGGATAAAGTTCGACCATCTTTGCTTAGCAGATGAGACACTTGAATTGGTCCAACCCTGCCTTCCAGTCTAATCAGCCCTGCATTTTATTTTCACTCACAAAAACTACTCATTTCTTTTCTAAATAGTGTGTGTTCTGCCTCCTCTTTTCCTGGAGGGCTGAATATCGACTTTATCACATGTTAAGCCATATTCCTGGCTCAGGAGCCAGGTCAAATGTCATCATCCTTTTGAAGAATCCACCCAACTTCTGGTTCAACCAGCTGCTCCTTACCCAAGAAATTATGTAAATATCTCTGTTTCACAGATATTCTCAACAGGGGCAATGTTGTCCCTCTGGCGAGGTTTGGCATTTTTGGTTGTCACGACCAGAGCGGGGTGCTTCTGGCATCTATAAAGGGAAGAAAGGTTCAGAGAGGCTGCCCAGCATCTTGCAAGGCCTGGGCAGTTGTCCCCAAACAAAAAAAGGATCCAGCTCAGAATGTCAACAGTGCCACAGTTGAAAACCCCTGTCTCTTGTCACATTTGACGCCTTGTATTATAATTACTAATTTTATGCCTTCCCATCTAGCCCATGAGCTCCTCAGGGGCAGGGACACCACTGCATTTGTCAACATGCCCCCAGCTCTAGCAGGTGCCTGGCGCATAGCAGGTGCTCAGCAAACGCTGGCAGAATGACTGTGTGAGGGAACCAGCGTCCAGATGGGCTTGCGAAACACGATCCAAGAAACCGAGTTCCTGGAAGGCCCCACGCTTCCCTAAATGGCCATTGTATTGGAAAATTTCAGCTGCAGGGTGTTTTTTTCACCCTTTCCAAGAATAAATTCGAATGAAATGTAAACTTCCGAATTTGAAGTCACGTGACCTTCTTAGTCTATTACTGTTGGCGCTTCTCATGTTGCTGGTCAATAATTAATGCCCTCTCGGCTTTTTATCATTTCTAAACACAGTGGAAATAGCCACACTCCCACTAAAATATACACCGCCTCTTATACGTTCCCTAATTTTTTTTTTTTTACAACAAAATGACATTTCATGACCCTTTCCCCCCGTCCAATTTTACTTGAAAGAAGAAGGCTGTGCGTGTAGTATCTCCATCTAAGCCGTTGCACGCTCGACTAAGGAGGGCGCACATCACCAGAAGCTCAGTATTCCGTGTAAGGGCTAACACGTTTCTCAGAAAGGACATTCAAATGTCAGATGGAATGATTTACACTGCATGTCAATAAAAAGTACTCTGAGGTCTACCCAGTCAATAAAACTTATTAGAACAATCTCAGGGCTGAGTATCAATACACCCTGATGAGGACCTCTGAAGTCAGACACTCGCTCCAGGCAAGTGGCATTAAATAGACCATTCTGGAAGGAGAAATAAAATTTAAAGCTTCTATTATTTTGAGAGTTCATGCAAACCGAACGGCATAAGGAGCTGGAGAAATGTGTGTTTATAGTCTCATAGTTAAAACCTTCCAGACCCTCCTGGACATTCATTCTTCAAACTCCCATAGATTCAAAGGCCCCGATATCCCGAGCGTCATGCCAGGCATGTCACAGTCACTCAGCTTTTTTAATGAGTAAACACATAAGTAGGGCTTCTTATGTCCATTCTCCTAAGTCATTACAACTATAAATAAATATTGACATCATCATTATGACTCTATGAAATGGGTATAGTACAACATGATCCCCATTTTGCAGATAAGGACACTGAGGCTCAGAGAAGCTAAGTAAAACATCCAAGGTCACTGAGCGAGGAAGCAGCAGAGCCTTCATGCAAAGTCAGGCCCTTGAGCTCTAGAGCAGGCGTTCCCACCCACGGTACGACCCTATCTTGTATGCATTTCTTCTAGGCCTCTCCACAGACTAGTCCAAAATCAAAGTTTGGCCTGCTCAGTATTTCCAAACTCAGGATTCACAGAGAAGCTGCATATGTGGCTTCTCTCGACAAAGCAAAATACCTGGCCACCTGGGCCTATTTTCTTGCACAGCAGACCATTGTGTGTCTCCTGATTCCTAATGCGTTTGAGTTTGAGATCCTAGTGTACATGTTTTGTAGATGAAGATGCTGAACCCGAAAGATGTTAAGGAACTTGGCCAAGGCCCCAGGTCCAGTGAATAGCAGAGACTAGATTGGAACCTGGCAGGATCCCAATGGAAAAGACCTGGCACGCTTAAATTGAGGCAATCAAGGAGCTGTCCTTTTATTTTAAAAGATACTCGTAACAGAGGTATGGCAGGTGTGGGACAATCATTCCAGACTAATATGAATGAAGCCATCACTATCCCTAGGTGTCAAGGGATAAGGAGAGGGAACCTCACAAGGACAGAGTTCGAGGGACTGACATCCTGGTCTCATTCTACTCTCTCCCTCTCATGAATTAAATTGAACTAATACATGCCCACACAAGAGAAAACTCAATTTAATTCAAGGGTCCCCACACCAGGCAGATCAAATATGGTCAGAGGCCCCAGAACCCTGTTGAGGAGGGAGAGAAAGCAGGACGGATGGGGGGAGAACTGCACATCTCCTGTAGTGCGGAAGTCACCTACCCCCTAACTCCTGCAGGACTCCAAAAACAGTGCTCTCCCCACTCAATTTACTACTACTACATGTAAATAATATTAACGATAATAGCAAACATAAAGATAGCACTTAAGATGTGACAACCACCATCTTACAAACTTGACTCATTTTTCTAAGTGCCTACCATGGGCTCGAAACTATCCTCTCTAAGAACATAAAAGGCCAGGGAACAAAAGACGGACAGACGTTAGCAATCCTCTCCTCTCGAGGCTGCGGTCAGATACCCTATCACGCGGCAACCTTTCATTCAGACTCACGGGCAACCGTGACGTGCTGTTTTAAAAGAAAGGGAACCAAAACGAGTTGGCAATGCGAAGGAACTTCAACATTACCGATCACCAGAGAAATGCAAATCAAAACCACAATGTGATATCTTACCCTAGTCAAAATGGTTATAATTAAAGAGACCAAAAATAACAGGTATTGGCAAGAATGTGGAGAAAAGGGAACTCTTTTGTACTGCTGGTGGGAATGTAAACCGGCACAGCCGCTATGGAAAACAGCATGGAGGCTCCTTGAAAAACTAAAAATACCCACAAAGAACTCAGAATAGACCTCCCATTTGATCCTGCAATGTTATTACCTGGCATCAATCCAGAAGAAAAAAAAAATCATTTTATCACAAGGATATTTGCACTAGATTGTTTATGGTAGCTCAATTTACAATCGCCAAGATGTGGCAAGAACCCAAGTGCCCATCAACCCATGAATGGATTAATCAACTGTAGTATCTGTATACCTTGGAGTGCTATTCAGCCATTAAAAATATGGAGACTTTACATCTTTTGTCTTAACCGGGATAAAGTTGGAGGACGTTATCTTTAGTAAGGTATCATGAGAAAAGCAAGCGTCCAGTGTGGTCGATACTAATATGAAGTCACGAACTAATACATGCCCACACAAGAGAAAACTCAATTTAATTCAAGTTGGGGGGAGGGCTGAGGAGGGAGAGGTAAGAGGGGAGAGCAGAAGGGGATTGGTGTGCTCCCACCTAATGGGCACACCTCCCGGGTGAGAGGCACAACTACAACCAGGGCCTTATCCAACAGATGCAAATATTGCAACTTATTTTTATTTATTTATTTCTTTTTTAGAGACAGAGTCTCACTTTGTCGCCCTTGGTAGAGTGCCATGGCTTCATGGCTCACAGCAACCTCCAGCTCCTGGGCTTAGGCGATTCTCTTGCCTCAGCCTCCCAAGTAACTGGGGCTACAGGCGCCCTCCACACCACCCGGCTATTTTTTTTGCTGCAGCTCGGCCAGGGCCAGGTTTGAACCTGCCACCCTTGGTATATGGGGCTGGCGCCCTACTCACGGAGCCACAGGCACCGCCCCAAATATTGCAACTTATTAATATGAATTTAAAAAGGAAAAAAAAAGTAGTTGGAAAAATCCTGAAAAAAAAATGAGCATGTAGTATAAGCATAATAAAAGTGAACTAAAATGACACGAACTTCAAACAATAGATACGACGAAACTACCCTATTAGGAAATGAAACCTAAAAATAGAATTACAGTTTGATCCCGCAATCCCAGTCCTCTGTATCTAGCCAAAGGAGAATGAATGAATACATCAAAGGGATGTCTGCCCTCTGCGTTCATCGCGGCACTCTTCACAACGGCAAAGATGTGGAGTCCGCCCAAGTGTCCATCCACAGGTGAACGGATAAAGAAAATACGGCACACATACCCGGTGGGAATGATGGCACTTGCAGCAACATGGGCGGACGTGGAGGTCGTGATCTTAAGTAAGTGACGTAAGCCAGGTGCAAGGACATATCCTGCACATTCTCACTTCTGTGGGGGAGCTAAGAAATTTGCACCTGCGGTGGTAGATGGAAAACAAGGACATAAGAGAGACTGGGAAAGATGAGTTGAGGAGATACAGGAGGATGAAGAGATGTGAGTTAAAGGGTGCAAACATACAGCAGGCCAGGAAAAATACGCTCAGGGCTTGCTAACAGAGTGAGATGGCTATCCTTCACAAAAATGTGTGTCCTTGGGTGAGGCACCTGAGCACGCTGGCCTAATCACCGTGCATTATATACACACAGGTAACATAATTTCTCACATACCCCCGAATTTGCACAAATCAAACAGAAAAAAGAAAGTGCAAAGGTTCTGAGTCTGTGCCCTGTTCATTAGTACATCAATCTGCCACGACTTCCTCCACTGATTCTCCTGTCAAAACTCACACCTCCCGGGTCCCACTCCCCTAGTTCTTGACACATGATTAGTCTGTTGATTTAGGATGAAAAAGAGACATAAAGGGCAAACATAATTTAAAAATGGCTTAAGATCTATAGATTATTCATGCTTGAAGGGAAAACTTCTAGCCCTACAGTAGATATGGAGCAAAGAATGGGGGAGGGGAGAGGAACGGGAAGGGATTGGGGAGTCCTGAGTCCCTTTAGATATTTTATTTGGGGCAGTGCGCTGATTCCCAAAATTCATTCCTGTGCCACCCTCATGATTTTTGCTGTATATGTGTACCAGTGTCACCGTCATATGTTGTATATCTTTTCCTAAAATTGTTACTTCCTTTTTAAAATTAATGTACTTTTAACATGCCAATGTTGCTATCCTAATCGAAAACTAATGTTGTCCCAACACATACTGAAGCACATACAGAAGTCAATAATCTTGTCTGTTGCAAAACTCACTTTGTCTATTTCTAACAACACACAAACATGTCTCGGGAAAACACCGTTAACAGAATGGACTCTGGGGTTCACCACCATGGGCTCAAAGGCCTGGTTCCACTGCTCAGAAGGATTCACCTTATATAATTTTTCTAAGGATTAAACAGAACAATTCATGCAGAATACTTCACACCATGTGTGGTCCGTGGAAGGCACTTGTGAAATGTAACATTTCGGAGCCCCACGAGCCACACTATTGGTGGTTTTTTAGATCACTGGACCCTAGTGTCTATATACCAATAAAACAATCTAGAGAAAACATACTTCTTGGAGATTCTCGGATTTCCCTGGAGAACACCAGTCTTCCACGTGGCAGAGAGTGGGGCTTTCATGCTATGTGGATGGCTCCCCGAAGGGCCAATAGTGCGGCCACTAGCTAATGAGAACTTACCTGTACTTTGTAAGAAGGGGAGCCAAGGAGATTTCAATTAACACTGAGATATTCATCCATCTTTTCACTCATCTTCTCATTCATCCACCCATTTGTTCCACAAATATCTGCCCTGCTCCAGGGCTGGTTGTACAATATTGGGCAGTTCTCACCCTCATGGTCCTTGTAAGACAGCAGGAGACACAACAGAGGCACACACAGGATCCATTTTATATACTCCCAAGATTAGTTTAGCCCCTCCTGTCCATTGGGAAGGGCCTTTTCCCCAAAGGAAACTCTGGCTGTCTCCATCAGCAAATATCACGCAGCTGATGTTGCTTCCCCCAGGTGACCATTGACTTTGGCATCATGACTCTTTCATGGTTTCATAACCCAAGTTCAACCCAACCAGACCCTTGAAGGCTATGGTTCCCCCGACTGCTTCCAGGCGCAGATCTGGCTTCCTCAGGCACTGCCCTAAGGGGCCAGGAAATGTGTCCTGTAAATGCAGGAGACTCAGTTCTCCCACGGAGTGAATTTGTCCAACAGGATAACAGGAGGTGGCAAGATGTCAACAGGCACATCTTTGTCCCTTCCAACAAACTATTACAGGGTGCAGAGGTCCCACGCAGCCTGCCTGAAAGCCATCCCCCGCAACGGAGCAACTTGCTGCCGTTCCTTGTAAAGCGGTGGTCAGCTCAGCAACATCAGGAATACATCATCCTGTGTACACGTGTCTTTTCTCCCTGCCTCGCTTCCTTCTCCTTCGTTCTTGCTGCCCTGGTATTATATTAACACTTCTGTGTAAAGCCTTAGCATGTTAATTTTGTCTCAGGATTTTGTATTAGAGAAAGTTGAAGTTTAAAGAATGCATCAAACACCGACAAGAATGCAAGAATGCACCAAACACCGCAAATAAGTAAATCTTTATAAGCGGCTATAAAAGCTTTCAGGAGGGAAGAGCTGGACCAAGTCTGACGATTTAGATAAGGGGTCACTTGCAATTTGGGGAAGAAGCAGAAAGAAATATTCTGGGCAGTTAGAACACTATTTGCAAAGGCCCTGTGGTAGAGGTGAACTAGGAAGAGCGGAGAACTGTATAATAGGTCCAAGGGCAGTGTTGGCAGGAGGTCAGACATAAATTCTAAGGAGTGAGAATGAAGGGGACTATTCAGAACGGCGCCTCTAATGAATTACCCAAGATTCCCGAGCCTGGTCCTTCACTCAGGACCTCTGTCATGCTCCTTGAGCAGGGGTCAAAGGCAGTCTGAGATTAATGGAGCGTTCAGATGATTCGGGATAAATGTTTCCCACAGCAGTTCATTAGCAGAGGGTTTTGTTTTTTTTAACTTGTAAAAGGAGATAAGCCAATGTCTTCCGTACATAGATGTTTCATAGATCAGAAAAAAATCCCAACAAACTCAAGGTGCTGGCGAGAGGAATCCAAAATCTAAGTGCAACATGACATATGAATTTATAAGCCCACTAACGTCTAAGATGGGTGCCAAGAAGACACTGAAAGACTGGGAGAATCCAAAAAATTCCATTTGCACATTAGCTACAGACAGTTAGATATTTGGCAAAGTCCTCATGTGCTTCACACAGAAAGGTCATCAGGACAGGAGGACAGTCCCACCAGACCCAGGATGCTCCAGCAGTGCCACGGGGATGGCTCTACCACCAGGATAGGAATTTGGAGATGGGTGAGGGAGGTGGCTCTTTCCCCACCCCACAGCTTTGAACTGTGAGAGCCCCTCAGCTTTGAACTATTTGATGAATTGGGCATCCACCTATATCTCATCCAAAGAAAGAGAATTGTAGCACCTTGCTGAAAAAAACACAAGCCCTAAATATGTCCCAATCTTTTTCCAGCTCTAAACACCCAAGATTCAAGTTTGCATACGTAGGCTCCCTGACAACTGCCCATCCATGCCCCCGCCCCTAGTATCTTGTTTATACTATTATTTGTTTTTTGATGATTCTTCATGTTCTTTCTTTTGTCATAGAAAACACAAATGTGAATGTCAGTGAAAACCTACTTTGATTTTCCCCAGATTTGAAGAATAGCAAGAGGGCCAAGATATTAGAGGCATTTTTAATTTCGAATTCACATCAGGGTACACAATTTTGGGTTACATGGTTCTCACTTCCAAGGTAAAGTTCAGGTTGTGAAAAAACCCTCACCCAGGGGATGTGCTGAACACCCTGGCAATGTGCACATTAGGCAAGTTTCTGCCAATTACCCTCCCGCCTCCCACCAATCATCCTCCCCTCTGCCCTCTCCCTGCTCACCCTGTCCCCTTGCTAGACTGTATTTGTGTTTTATTGTTCATATGAGCATGTAATTATTTATATATTGGTTCCATGTTAATATTGGGTACATTGGATGTTTATCTTTCCATTCTTAATAAACAAGAAGAAAAGAACAAACAACCCCCTTTATAAGCGGCCAAGAGCATTGAACAGAAACTTCTCTGAAGATGACAGATGAATGGCCAACAAACACATGAAAAAATGCTCATCGTCTTTAATCATCATAGCAATGCAAATCAAAACCACTCTGAGATATTAGAGACTTTCAAGGAGACCTAAGTCACTCCAGGAAAAAGCTTGCACATCTGAAGAATCTCTCCAGAACAGAAAAAAAGAAAGTGAATTAGGGGGGGCCATGAGTTCCACAGGGACTTGGTGGGTTTACAGTGACTAGAAAGTCAAACACCTTCTCTTGTTAGTGCACAAACAACGATGGGGAGGAGCTGGTGAGGCACAAACTGAAGGGGGAGATCCCTCCTTAGTCCCACTGCTATTGTCTTGCCTACGTGGGAATAAGAGCTCAATGTTGTCAAATTGCCACATTTTCAAGAGAAGCCAGAACTCAGGTTTCATTGTCTACCATCTTGAAAATCATCAAATGATTCAAAATAAAAAGAAAGAAAGAAAGGAAGGAAGGAAGGAAGGAAGGAAGAAAGAAGGAAAGAAAATAGCTAAACTAAATTTACAGGCATAGAACTACGCAAGAACCAAGTAAATAGATTTATATGTTGAATTTGATGTGCTCTCTAGCTGAATCAGATTTAAGGGAGAACGTTATGGAAATGAGGCTTATTTTGCTCTTAGATGAGTTGCCTTGGGCAAGTGTGAAAACCATTTCTCTTCTATTTTCAAAACTTAAGTCAATATTTTGGTCTTCTTGGCAGAGTTCATTTATCATCTGGAACCTAGGAAACATAATTTGACCATTCGTTTGGTCTAGAGACTTGGTGATTCTTCATGGAGCTCTTGGAGGTACCCAAAGCAAATACATCAGGTAAAGAGTAGGTGTGTGCCATCTCCCCTGCCATACAGCCACAACAACCCCATCTTAATATCCCAGAGCTGGCATTTGACTAAGCTCTGTGTTTTCCTTTTTAATCATACTATCAGCCATATCATATGGCTATATATTCATGATGCTCTCAGATTCAAGTCTAAACCAAAATACCTTGCCCTAGAAAACAGGGTATGATTAAATAATCCCTGCAACCTCACTGGGATGTTTACCTTCTATTCGTTCATAGAGTTCCAAGCTCCATCATCTCAACTCTGCTCTGTCCTCAGGCAGGCAGCTGATCTGGACAAACATCAACAATCGTCCTTCTCTCTGGTTTCAGGTGGATTTGGCCAATGGGTAACACCAGCAGAGATGAAGGAGGGGAGGAGTGTGAAGCTGGGTTATGTGAACTATTGAATGAATGTTGAAATCCTCATATATTGAAATCCTAACCCCCAAGGTGATGGAATCAGGAGACAGGGTCTTTGGGAGGTGATTTAGGTCACAAGGGCTGGGCCCTTAGGAATAGAATTAGTTTCCTTATAATATAAAAAGAGGCCCAGGGGAGTTCTTTCTCCTCTTCTATCATTGTATAACACAATAAGAAGGTGCTATGAACCAGACACTGGATCTGCCTTGATCTTGGACTTCCCAGCCTCCAGAACTCTGAGAAATAAATCACTGTTGTTTATAAGCTATCCACTTTGGGCTGTTTTGTTACAGCATCCCAAATGGGCTAAGACACTTTCCTTATAATGAAATGGTGAGAGTGATAGTGATGATACTGCATACATCAATTTTATCTAATCGTCCCCGGAACTCTCTTCCTGTCTGGGTCAAAGACTGCCCATCGAACTTGAACAAAATCCTTCTAATGATGAAGCAAAGGGTCGACTTAGCGTGCGGGAGTTCTACCTGTCTATTTTCTATTCTATTCTAGAAAACTTAATTTTAAACTTAGGTCTCCCTGACAACACTTAGATACACAAAGATTTCCTCTGTCCCCTCTCACACGTCTGTCTCCTTATTCCACTTGGCATAATCATCATCCTTAAAACAGATTTGTCTTTTTCTCTCTAAATTCCTTCTCAAAAAAAAAAAACTTTTATAAAAGTAGTTATTATTATGCACTTTGGTAGGACTCTAAAATTCACAGAGGGCAATTCGTCTTAATGGTGCTTGCCTTCTCACGTGCAAATTCCCTGTTCAGGTATTTTTATTTATTTATTTATTTATTTTTCAGATTAATATAAGGCGGTGGTTCTGAACCTTCCCGATGCCACAACCCCTTCATACCATCCCCCATGAGGAACTGTGTTAAAGAGTCACGGCATCAGGAAGGTTGAGAACCACTGATATAAAGGAACATATGATTAGGCTACATTGTGTGTTTGTAGGAAAAGTCCAAATTGTATTTGAATCCTTCTTCCAGGAGGACTGGATGCCATATCGTACCTATTAGGTAGGGGCTTACTGGGCCCCTTTCCTTCTTCCTGATTCAGGTATTTATTCTTCGACAATATGTAGATTTGGGCTTTAAAATATATATACTACAAGTCTTAGCAGTTTTCAGCTGCAAAAACAAAGAAAGCAACATGAATGCCCTCCCAGAGAATATAGCTTAAAATATGGAATATTGTGCAGTCAATAAAAATAATGGTGCAAAGAATATTTAATGATGTGGAAAGATGTTTTTAAAACACTGTTAAAATTTCAAAGCAGGCTAAAGTGTGAAGTGAAGAAATGTACTTCCAGAAGACCAAGCAGAAGTCACTGGTTTGGAACTCACTTATGACCAATTAATGGTATGGCAAAGTGAGGAATCCCCTTTCATCCTCTCCCCCGGCTCACCCCCAGCGAGGGGCAGCTGGAGTCTGGAGCTGAGGATTTTGGTTCCTGCATCCATGAACATAATATATGCTGGGAGCCAAGAGATGGGTTCATGCCATTGAATGTGAAAACGGAATCACTCAATTCTTAGGTAGCTTTGCATTTCCTATTATGCCCTTGGCACTCAGCTAGGTCCTAAAATACAGTGGTGAGGAAAGTATACCCCTGCCCATATGGTCCAGAGCAGGGGAAAATAAACTATTGCCAATGGGCTAAATCCAGCCTACTGCCTGTTTTTTTTTGTTTTTTGTTTTATTAAATCATAACTGTGTACATTAACGCATTTATAGGGTACAATGTGCTGATTTTATATGCAATTTGGAATGCTTACATCAAACTAGTTAACATAGCCTTCATCTCACTTAATTATTGTATGAAGACATTTATACTCTACACTTAATAGATTTGACATTCCCTTGCAATATGGACCACAGGTGAGGTCCCACCAATGACCCTCCCTCCCCCCAAATTCCCCCCGCCCTTCCCCTCCCCCTCCTCTTCCCTCCTTCCTCCTGGGCTACAGTTGTGTTTTATCTTTCATAAGAAAGTATGAGTGATTATATATTGATTTCATAATAGTACTGAGTACATTTGATACTTTTACTTCCATTCTTGAGATACTTCACTAAGAAGAATATGTTCCAGCTCCATCCATGTAAACATGAAAGAGGTAAAGTCTCCATCTTTCTTTAAGGCTGTATAATATTCCATGGTATACATGTAC
>CAUYON010063960.1:0-29712 GCA_963573935.1 Arctocebus calabarensis
AGCACTGGCCTAGGGTATGTGTGCATGGAGGTTTAGAGTGGGGTGGGGGCTGAGTCCCGGTGTGCCTGGAGCACTGGCCTAGGGTATGTGTGCATGGAGGTTTAGAGTGGGGTGGGGGCTGAGTCCCTGTGTGCCTGGAGCACTGGCCTAGGGTATGTGTGCATGGAGGTTTAGAGTGGGGTGGGGACTGAGTCCCTGTGTGCCTGGAGCACTGGCCTAGGGTATGTGTGAATATAGAGTGGGGGTGGGGCTGAGTTCCCGTGTGCTCCCAATCACTAGGTGGGGGGCAGCAGCCAGACAGCCAAACCCTGTAAAGCAAAGGCAGGAGGAGATCCTGGGAGCTGTTGGGAGTTCTCCAAATGTAGTTGGATCTGACTTTTTAAAACTCTTATTCAACTTGTCAGGAGTTATGAAACTGCTTTTAGTGAATGGGAAGAGAGCCAGACTTTTAAAAAGTCTTGACAGATTATGACAGAATGTGAAATGTCACTTCTTACCCTGGCCAGCCACCTGGTCTTGTGGCTATTTGTGAACCTGTGGCTGTCCCCGTAACTAGCCAGTGAACTCCTTCGGGACACAGTCATGTGTCATTCTGCTCTGTTCCAGAACCCAGCTTTGGATCTGCCCCAGAGGTGGCCCAGTGGCAGTGCAGACAGCTGTGGTGTTAAGAGGATGGAGGACTCACCCCTGACTGGGGCTCAGGGCTCGGAGAATGGTACAGGGTGGCCTGTTACTGTCTCTACTTCATAGATGAAGGAACTGAGGCCCAGAGAGGTTGAACAGGGTTCCCAAGGTGACAGCCAAGGTCTGAGCCCAGACCTCAGTCCAGAGCTCATGCACTTGAGTACTGTGCCTTGGAGAATAGGCAGAACTGAACATGCAGTGACTAGAGAAGGGAACAGCCCAGGCGGGGGAGCTGGGGCTGGTGCCTGTGTGTACAGGTGGCGAGGAGGATACTGCAAACAGGCACCTGACCACAGACCCAGGGGGAGGTGAGACAGGGAGTTTCCAGTGACATGAGATGCTGCAGCAGTTGGTACTTCACATAGACTGGCAGGAAAGAGTCCTGTGAGCTGGCTCTTTCTCCAGCTTTCATGCCTGAGCCCATTGTTATGTATGGTAAGGAGGTGACAGGATCTTTCTCCAGGAAAACAGAGTTGTGTCAGCTTAGCAGGGCTGAAAGCCAGGCTCTCCACAGGGAGGTACACAGAACTGGCTTTACCCCAGCCCCCGTGCTGTGTGGTCTCACATCAGCCCCGTACTCTCCGGGTCTGTTTTGCCATGTATGCAGGGGGGAGTTTCATAGTAGGGTCACATTATTCCTTTCAGCCTAATGTTAAGAGCTGGGTCTGGGGCTACACCTGAGTTTGAATCCTGGTTCTGCAACTTAAGACCTTTCATGACCTTGGGCGAGTTACCCAACCACCTCATGCCTCAGTTTTTTCATCTGTAGAATGGGGACTATGTAAGAATCGAATCTATGGGATTGTTATGAGGATTAAAAGAACTGATCACAGGCCCTGGTGGTTGGTCATATTTATTGTATCATTATTATTACTGTGCTAGTCCTGTCCTTGCTCTCTTGAGCTCCTGATTGTTCCAGTGGCTTGGTGGACAGAAGGGAGCATCTCAGAGGCTCTCTGGTCACTAGCAGAGCTCGTGCAAGGCAGGGGATGCCTGGGTTTGTCCTGTCTGCCAGAGCTCATTTGCTCTGTGGACGTTGAGATCGTCAATGCCAATGGCTGCCCAGCCTCAGCCAAGTTCTTGCAACATTCCCAAGGGCTCCTTGTTCCTCTGGGGGTTCCCTGTGTCTGAGTCCTGCGTGGGCAGCACTCTGGGTAGGTGGCACGTTTTGGCAGGTCTTTAGTGGTGTCATTGGTAAAGAGCTTCTTGTGGCTGTGCTTGTTAGGACTAAAGACACACAGTTTTTACAGTCCTCTTTTCTTCCTGCAGATGATAGTAGACTACTTAAAAACATGGTAAAAAATGTTACTCAGAAAAAAAGGCAGCTGTTTGGAGAATTCTGTTCCCCTGTTAGTTATAGGTCATATAACAGCAGTTTGGTATGCTCAGAGAGCAATGTTCAGGGCATTAGAGTGGGTTGGGGTCAGTGTGGCTGGGATTTCCCTGGGGTCTGTACCTCCCTGGGGCATTAGGGCATGAGCAAGAGGCATTTAGGGCATGTACCCCAAGAGGCATTTAGGCCCATCTGTCTGCCAGGGTGCAGGGAGAAGATCTTGAGTCCAGATTCCCTGCCTCTTGACTCATTGTGACCTTGAGCAAGTCACTTCCCTTCATTGGGTTTGTGAAATCATGTGGGATGATAGTAGGGTGTTTACATGTATCTGTTTCTGCTGGAGACCAGAGATTCTTGATCTTGGGTTCATTGAATGCAAGCTACCTGGGGAGGTTTTAGACTACTCTGGTCCTGTGTTCCACCCTGGACCACTTGAATCAGAATTTCTGGGGGTGGGGTTCAGGCTTTGGTGGCTGGTAACTAGGTGGTTCTAATGTGCAGCTGTGGTGGGAACCTTTGGGCTAGGCTAAGGGTAAACTGCAGTCCCTTGGGACAAATTCAGCTGTTGTCTGATTTTGTAAATAATTATTTTTGAGTATGGCTGCTTTTACATTGCACACTTCACAGGTGGGTAGTTGCAGCAGAGACTGTGAACTTAGGAGCCCAGCAGATTTACTGTTTGGTTCCTGCAGAAGAGATTTTTCTGACTTCTCCTAGACTATCTATCCACTTCTTCAGGCCAGACGTTGAGCTGTGCTTGTTCTTCTGTCCCCAGGACCTGGCTCTCCGTGGGCATTGCTGAATTCCATGACAGAGGTTGCAGGACATGACTTGTGTTTCTCCCATAGCACCCAGCCTTTCAGTTGCTGTTGGGGTACAAGGCCGAGACCCTCCCCCACTGGGCAGCCTGGGTCACACCCGTGTCCCCCATCTCATCTCTATAATGGTGGTGATGTCACCCCCCTGAGAGGGTAGGGATATGTCTAGCCTTTTGCTTTTGGGAAACCAGCCAATTATACCACAGAGAAGCACGCTTTAGTCCCTGAAGCCAGTGAGGTTTGGGGGTTTCTCCTAAGAGAGAGGGCTGCACTTTTATGAGGCTGAACCAATGCCTTTAACAGTGGCTTCCCTGCCCCTAGTCCCATGCTGTGGGTTGTCATAAAAATCTCAGGAGGAGCATCTAGTTTCTGATGCAAAGTATCCTAGTCTGGGTCCATCTACTTACTAAGTGCCCAACTACTCTCTACTTGGAGATCCCCTGTGACAGGAGCTTACTACCTCCCAAAATATCCTATTCTATTTTGAACAGCTGTCTAATCAAACATTTCCTAAAATTGAGTTGAAATCTTCTCTATGACCTCTACTGATTGGTCCCCTTCTGTCCTCTGACCCCATCTGCATCCTGTCCCAAAGCTTAACCACTCATCTGGTACCCCCCAGCCTCTGAATCTTCTCTAAAACATACTACTTGGTCCCTTTAATTATGTCCACCATGACATGGAGTTCAGATTTTTTTTTTTTTTTTAAATCATCCTGGTAACAGGTCTTAATTTAATAAGCGCAGAACCCAAAGCTGAACATGTTTCTGCAGTGGTCTGCTGGTTTGTGCAGAGTAAAAGGAGACAGGATCCCTGGTGGTGGATCATAAAGTCATACCAGCTCAGCATGGGGCCAGGTTGGCTTTAGGAAGCTGTGTTAGACCACAGGAGCACAGCATCCCTTTAATAAAAGTCCTAGGCAGCTATGGCAAGAAAGAACCCCTGGGTTCCTGTCCGTGCATGGCAGGTTATAACATTGTTTCTCCTTCCTGTCCATCTGCAGTTGGTTTTATGGGGCCTCAGTGGACTTCCCAAAGGGCTTGTGCCTTCCTGGCTTGCCACGGGGCTGAGAGACATACACTCAGCCTCCTCCCCTGGCAGGTGGGAAGCGTGGTGGTGAGAGAACTTCATGGGCCCTGAGTTTATGACCTCACTGGGCCGGAATGAGGTTAATATTTTTAATGGCGAAGGGTGAGCCCCATTATTATCCGAGCTCATTCATCAATGACAGAACCTGTTTTACCTGTTATGTGCCCTCTATGTGGGGAGTTCATGAATGGGAATCCAATTTTCTGTTTAAAACCCAAGCCACCTCTCCCCTTCTTAAATCCAGGAGGCAGTACTTGGGAGGGTGTCAAGATTTTACATCAGATTTTTTGAACATAAAAAAGGCTGTGTGGACAGCTTCAAGGGCCCTTCCTGTCTTACTCACTGAGCAGGCCTGCCCAAGCCAGTCTGGGAGGCCAAAGAGGTTAGGCCTCATTATGGGCCCCAGGATGGGTCCATGTGTTCATTACTGTTGCCCACGATCGGAGGATGGGCATGACACAAATGTGGGGGAAGGGAGAGTGTAACCTGCCCACTCAGGTGGACCCCGCCCTAGCCCTTCCAAAATAGTCATCTCCAGGAGTATATTCTTTTGGGATCTGTGGGTTGGAAGAGCCCCTTCCCATCAGCCAGGGGCCCAAATCACTGGTGTTATCTTCAAGAAGTGGGTGTGATGGTGTGCTGTGCTCACTTTTATCTTAGATGAGCACTTCTGCACTCTCACCACCTCGGAGCTATGAGCCTGCCGTGATTTCAGGTTGACAATGCTGACCCCAGAGGCAGCCACCTCTCCCCAGAGCCTCCAATCCTCACTGCATTGTAGGTGCCTGGTTGTTTGAATTCAACTAGGATCAATTCAATGATCCTAACCATTTGAGAAATGAACTAACTTCACCATAAAATTCCTTTTACCTGCCAGTATTAATGAGAAAAGTCAGATATTTTTTATTGTCATCTTTGTAAATAGCAATATAGGTAATGTGTTTTTCATGCTCACCGGGTGCTGGGCACCATGCAAAGATTTGCTCTTGTTAAGGAAGCAGGTTTACCCGGTAGTAGCTCTCATCTGCTCTCCAATGGTTGAGGGGGTTCTCCGGGCTTCTTCGTGGGGTGCCATGAGTAACTTCAAAGCAATACTGGTGTTACTCCCCTGTAGTTTAAGAACAAGGGCTGTGCCACACTGCCCTGCATCTGGCGGGAGTGGTGGTGGGGAGAGAGGTGCCCCTGGCAGGAAGGGTAAGGCCAGTAGGAGTAGATGGAGGAGGGAGCCAGAAACCAGGCCACGTGCAGGCTGCAGGCGGAAGCACCGCTTCCCCAGGTGTGGCCGGGCAGGGTGCAGGTGTGTTGGAGTCACGGGCGGCTGAGGAAGGGAGACTTCCGGTGCCCAGCCTACTGAGGGAGTGTCAGGTGTGGCCCTTGCCCAGGGTTGGCACATCTGAGCCAAATTGGCAGAGCTCCCTCTCCTTCCTGTCACATCTCCCTTTGGAGATCTGCTGCTGCTGCCAGGAAGGAGCCCAGGGTATCAGAAACTCATGCCACAGCCATGGGTGGCACAGAAGAGGCAGAGGTTGATGCCAGCCTGGGTTGAAACCTGCACCATCTTTATGGGAAGTTCCTAAATGTCTCTGAGCTTTGGTTTTCTCATCTGAAAAATGAGGTGATTAGGAAGGTGAAATAAGGCGACACGTGCAGGCACACAGCTGAGAGCCTGGCACATAGTAGGCGCCCCTGTGCAGTACCGATGTTATCAGCGTCATCGCTAAGCCTCCAGCCAGCTTGGATCATCCAGAACCCTCCAACGCTTGGAGGTCTAGTCTGGATTCTCAGGTCCTGGCACTAGAGGACCCAAGTGTCTGGGACTGGGTCTCAGCAGAGGAAAGGAAGCTGGATGGTGGGTCAGGGTGCCCTGTGACAGCGGCTTAGTAGTGAGGACCCTGCCTCACCCATGGCTTGATTTACTTAGCAACACATCAGAATTTACTCTTTTGAAAAGGCTAAGTCTGGGATTCAGCTCAGGGTACCTTTGCCTTCCTTTCTGGATGGAATGTTTCCGGTGCCAGGTGATTTATGACCTGTTGGGAAGGGGACTTGACAACGTGCATTAATAATTCAGGGCCATTCTGGGTCTAACTCATGAAGCTGCTGTTGGGTGCCGTGTTTGTGTCTTGTAGAGAGTGGCCCCAGTGGTGATCTAGAATGTACCTTCAGTGTGGGAGGAGCACAAGGCAGGGAGGGGACAGGAAAAGCCAGTACCCTTCAGCTGTAACTTGTATACCAGACCTGAGTCCCAGAGTAGGGCCTGGTTTTTAAAATACTGTTGGAAAGGTGGGAAATGTCTAATATTTCCCCAAGAAACATGGTGATCTCCAGTGAAGTCAGAAAAATGGAAAGTTGGGAAGTTAAATTTCTTCCCTTTAAAGGGCTGTCCTTTATTCTCAGGTTCCTCATTATTGTTGATGGTTACTTTTTCCTTTACAAAATGTGGGCGAAGGCAGATGGTAGTTGGGTTTTGTTTAGTGTTAGTGACCCTGTGTCTTTACCTTTCTCTTTTTTGTATAAAATGAAATCCAGAATTCTGGCCTTGCGGATTCTTTCTACCCTTCCCAATCTACGGGTGGGGAGACTGAGGTACGACAGGGTGTGACTCAACTAACGGTGCCCCCCTGAAGGGGGAAGTGTTATAGATTGGGTCTCAAGCTCCCACAGAAACATCTGGGTGGGGGATAATCAGCTACATAAATTACAGGGCCCACCCTGTGTGAATAAGAATGTGAGGACCCTCATTAAAAAATTATTAAGCATTTCCAGGTGGTGACTTGGCATTAAGCCAAGTGCAGAGCCCTTTGTGACTGCATAGGCCACATGTCTATGCAGGTGGCCCTGGGAACCATAAATGTCAAAGTCCCTGATGTTCTGGCATTTTAAAATGAGAACCCATAATGCGGAACCTAAGAAATGAAGTATATTGGGCTGGGCCTTTTAGACCCCCGAATATCCCCCACTTAGGGCATTTCCTGTCCTAGCCACAGGCCCCACCCCCCCACCCCGAAACCTGAAAAGAAGCAATTGGGGAGAGTTGTAGAGGTGAGGCCTCTTGTAAGCCTGGAGGAAAGGCAGGCAGGCCAGGTTTATCTGGGCTTGTTTTGCTGTCTCATCTGCAGTTTGCTCTGGGGACTCCACATCTCTGGAGAGGGAAGTTGTACATTATCCAGGACCGGGGTGTCTGGGGGCCTCTGTCACAGGTGCACGCTGACCAGGAGCAGCAGCTGGTATGGAAGAGCTGGGCCAGACAGATAGCTGGGTCTGCTGGCCACAGCTGTCGGCCATGCCCTTGTTGGACTTCCCTTGCTGGGCTTTTTGCTTTAGGCTGACTGCAACCCTTCGCTCTTCCCCATGGGCTGTGAGAGAGCTCATTCATCCAACCTCATGGCACACATGGAGAAAACGAATTGTGCTGTGTGCCCTGCTGAAGCACACAGCAGCGTGGGCATGCCTGCCTTTGTACACACGTGCACACGTGTGTTTAGGTATGGTGCACATGCTAAGCAAACACGTACATATTACTTACTTTATTTACCCAACACTTAAATGGTGCTTACCCTGTGCTATGTGTACTGTTCTAAGCTTTTGGCAAATATTAAGTCATTTAAATCACACAGCAATCTCACAAGGCAGGCCTTAGTATTATTCCCATTTTACAAATGAGGAAACGTCTTGTAAGGTGCTCAGGGTCATGCAGCCAGTAAATAGCCAACCCAGGAAGGGTCAAGTTCTTGAGTGAAAACTTTTTTGTCTGTCCTGTGGTAATAAGCATGAGTTGCCCTTTATTGGCAAGGATATCTGACTTCCCCCAGATGGGGGAAAGTGGCCCTGCAGACCCTTTGTTGATTCATTCTCTCTCTGACCGTTTACTGGGACCCATTCATGCCAGACAGGCGATGGGCAGAGCTGATTGGGCCACCCTGGTGTTGAAAGCTTTGGACCTAGAAGGATTTTCAAGACACAGGCTGTGGTGGTCTAGATTAGTTGGCGTGTTTATAAGTTAGACATCTGGGTCAGATGGGTCCAGGGCTGTGGAGGGGCTTCCTTGACTGGGAAGCTCAGTGGTCTTGTGTCCACCAGAGCAGCCCCGTGGAACGGCATGTGATGGGGAGGGAGAGAGCGTGTGTCGCTGTGTGCTATATTTTATTTCATTTCCTTCGGTCCTTTTCACGTGTTTGGTGTTATATTTTAGAAGAGTGGAATCCTATAACTACTCTTTAGAGACCTGAATTTGTCAATTACTGACATGACAGGCATCCTTGACTTAGCAAAGCTCTGTCCACAGCAACTACCTTGCATGTTAGAAAGTGCCAGGTATATGTGAGAAGCAGTGCTGGGCGTTCAGGGGCAGCACCCTAACCTAGATAATGGCACGTGTGGAGTTCACTGGGGCTTGGTTCCTGGAAGACGCAAGAAGGCAGCAGTATTTTAGAAAGCAGATCAGCATTTATTGAGCACCCACTATTAAGCGGAATAGAATTGGCCCCTCACATCCAAGGTGGTAAATGTGGCCAGTGCTGCCTGCTGTCAATAAAAAGAAGGGAGCGCAGCCATTTAGTGCTACTTGTGCCTTGAAGGTGCTTGGCCCGCCTTCCAGCTCCCCTGTGGGAAATGTGCATGAATCATCCTAATGGGGCTTGGTGCGGAGAGAAGCGACTCTGCACTTTGCACAGATTCCTGCACCTCTGCTGCTGACAGCTGAGCTCTGTGCTGGCCCCGGTAAGTTAAATGAGCTGCACCAGCCCTAGCTGCCCTCCCCTTTAACCTCAGCTCTGCTCACAGAAAGCGCATGCTGAGAGAGAGGCTGCCCCTGGGAATTTCTGCTTGTTCCCAGCTTCTGGATGGGGCACAGGTGCGCGGCTTTGAAAGGAACCATATTGCAGAGGGAAGGCCTTTGGCTTGTATTCTTTGCTGTTTCGCGTCACATACTTTTCACGTGAGCACACTGGACATTACTGGGACTGTGCAGATCCTGTGTTACCGTGAGAAAGCCTCACGGGCATTCCTGAACCCTTCTTGGGAAGGGTGCAGTAAACAAAAAGGCTATGCCTATCAGGAATGGAAAAATGTCTCAAATTGAGCTGTCTAAAACCAGTTCTGGAAGCAGGCAGGCTATAAATACATAGGTCAACAAATGATTTAGGTTCTCTCACCGTTGGGACTTGATTGGAGTCCGGTTTTGACACCCTGCTAATAAGCATTTTGTCATGTTCCCCATCTACTTGGAAGAGTGGTGAGAGATCTAAAGTCTAGATGACCTTGGCAAGACCCTCCCTCTCTAGGCCACAGTTTCCTCCCCATAAAAGGAGGGAGTCTGTCGGGATGAACGATGATGACAGTCACACCTGACACTGAGTGCACATGTGCTCAAGTAGGCCTTACCCTGTTGTGTTGTAGGTGAGGAAGCTGAGGACAATACCCATGTCCTTGCTCCTGGCTGGTAAGGTCCCATCGCCTTCTAACCCATAGCTCTGCAGGACAAAGAGGAGAAAATCCTGCTCCTACTCTTCACCATCAGGGCTGCTGCAAGAGCATTTTCTAGGCAGTGGCCCCAAATCCTTAGAAGATCACTTGCATCCCCGGAGCAGGAAGGAAGCCTATGAGAAGGGGCTGTCTGGGAAGATGGGTCGGGGTTGAAGGGGTTTGCAGGGGAGCAGAGCCAAGTCATAGCTCAAGGGAGAACAAAGGCAGGCTGAGTTGGTGACCCCATGTGGACCCAGCCAGCTCTGGGCCCACCTCCTGCAAAGAGCTGCCTGCAGGGATGGGTGGTGGTCCTTGTAAGAGGAGTTAGGGTGTCTTCCTAAGGGGTGGTTGTGGATATGCCCTGAAAATTTTAAGAGTGACTTTAAGGGAAAAACTAGATAGTTGAATAGGATATTGCAGAAACAGTGTGGACCTGGGAGTATGGAAACAAGGGTTTGGTTACCTATTTTTAGGACCTGGCTAAGTTCATCCCCAGGGCTTCCTGTCCTGAATGGATTCATGGTTTTCAGACTGGGGGGTGGCATTTTCTTGAGTGCGCATTGGGATTTCACGTAAGATTTTCTTTGCACAGATTATACACACAGAAGTTTGAGACCCAGTGGACTGGACTGCCTCTCAGTGTCCTTTCGGCAGTGCCTGCAGCCCCCTCCCTGGGTGTTTCTGTCCTCCGGAGGGACGCACTGAATTTTCTGTCGTAGCCCTGGCTGAAAGTGGTGCTGGGCAGGTGCTGAGCAAGCAGGGCCAGAGAGGAGCTGACACGGAGGCTGTAATTAGGAATGCATTTTTCCTAACAAGTTGGAGCCTGCAGGTGTCTAGGCAAGCAGCTGCTGCCTGCTGTGGGAGGGGCAGGACCAGAAAGACCAGTGGTGACCACTTTAAATCCCCTTCATGAGGCAGGTAACCTGCAGGGCTGTAAAGGACCATTTGCAACATAACACCTTTGGTCCGTGCACAGAGCTGTGGGGAATCAGAGTTCGGCTTTACATAAGGAAGACGCCTTTAGTAGAGATGACTGTCCCAGAAGACTGCCTTGCCAAGTCATGAGCTCCCTGCCCTTGGAGCTTGGCAGGGGCCTTCATGCTTGAAAAGGGGCTTAGAACTTATGAGGTGACTCTGCATGACTGATTGGACCTTAGAGGAAGAAAGGGGACGAGTCTTGGTGGGAAAGCGCCCTCCCCACCCTCTGACTTCCAGGAGTTGCGGCTGAGTGCGTGAAGGTAGCTAATTAATCTTCCCCAAATTAATTTCCCTACCATGTCAGAAATGATTTATTGGTGCACATGTAAGGACAGTTTGTCTACGATGGTCAAAGCTAAGGATGGGGAGAGCAGGGTGGGGGGCACTTTCTTGTGTGCCTGCCTGGGGCTGTAGCCTGGTTACTGCTGTCTGCAGCACAGAGGCTCTTGCGACCCTCTCTACAAGATAGCCAGGTGCTCCAGCCAGGACGTGTGTCTTACCCAAAGCATGAAAAGGGAAGAAAGGATCATTCACAGTTATTTTCCTTTTGGTGAGTGAGACACATGATCACCATTGTCTGGCTTAATTGCAGCCATTTCCCCTGGTTATCACTGGGCCCATGGCTGGGGCTGTCTTGTCACATCTGTCTTCCCCACTAGATTTTCAGTTTTGTAGGAGCAGAGGCCCTACCTTCAGGTGCTTTTTTACCTCACACACTTAACCTCGGTCCCAGGCACCTGGGAAGTGCCATGTGCTTTGTAACAAGGACACAGCCTTTTCTTTATAAATTACTAACACATCCCTGAATCATCTCATCATTTGCTCCTTACAAGGTGCATGTGAAGCTTAGAAGGGAGACCACTCTGCCCGGTTTCACAGATGAACTGCCAGAGCTCAAAGAGGTGAAGTGGGTTGCCTGGAGCTTCCCAACAAGGTTAGAGGTCGATAGCAGAGCCAGTTCCAGACTCTGCTCACCTGGACTGTCTCTGCTTGGTTTGGCTGTGTCCTTTCTGTAATGCCACGTGCTTTTCTGTGTATTTGCACAGCCCCAGGCTGCTGCTGCAACCCAGCTGCCACTGGTCAGCTGGGGGGCTCCGGAAGTGGCGCCTGCCCTGGCCAGCCTTGGTGGTGGTTCTGCAAACAGCCACTCTCCTCAGCACTCCTTAGAGCCGAAGTTCTGCTGTGAGGTGGCTCTGATCTCTATTCCTAGGTTGAATCTGGCATCTGCACTGTGTCTGTGCTAAGAAAATAAAGAGAGTAGCATATTTAGCTGACCTTTCACCTGAAACCTGTCTCAGAGCCTCTATTTGAATACCACAGTGGCAAGAGCTCCCTGTCCCAGGCAGGACATCCCTTTCTTGGTTGTCAGATGTCCTTCCTGAATCACCCAGCTTGCCTCTGTGACGCTTCTCTGTCCCCACAGTGGAATATCTGTCCACTCTCTCTTCCCCGAGCAGCCTCCTGGTTATTTGAAGCCCTCTCCATACTCCCAACACCCTGTTTCTTTAATGCCATGTCTTTGTTGTCATGGCAACAGAGCCTCCATCCTATGGGCATCAGGACTTTGAGGGCCTGTGTCACGATGGGTCCCAGAGGACAACCAGCACTCCAGGCCAATCCAGCCCTCCAATGAGGCACTCTGGCTGCTGTTGCCCCTGAATAGTGTTTGCTTCACCTCCAAGGAGCCCTCTGACCCCCAGAGTGGGAGAGAGGGCCAGGGTTGCTGAGTTCAAGCTGGCGAGCTGAGATGAAGAGCCCCAGGCCATCATTCTCTCAGAGTGCCCCTTGCACAGCCAAATGGCAGGCCTGTCACACACGAGACTGTGTTTTCAGCCAGGTGAATAATGAATGTTGAATTATGATGGAGTCAGCACCTTGTAGTCCTGCGCCCACCTCCTTGCTAAGGCAGAGAAAGTGTCTGCACAGTTAGCAGTGGCGGTAAGGCGGGGGCTTGTTCTTCACTGGGGGTTTGTGACCTTCCTCTGAGGTGCTTAACATCATACACATAAAAGTGATGGAGTAGTGCCAACTTTATCAGTTATCAGATTCCCAAAGTGATTCATGGCTCCAGTACTATTAAGAAAACTAATGTATAGTCTTAATGGTGACGCAGTAAGGAAATGGTCTCACCGGGACCGTTGAGAACAGTCTCAAGTGCTTTTGCGTGCAGTTTGTTTTGAAGTAGAACAGAAAGAAGTCATAGGCCTGACAAGAATTCAGGGCTTCGTGGGGTACAGCCCCCACACTTTCAGGGAGACAGAGCAGTGCAGGGACTTCTCGCCTGGCAATCCCGTGGCCGAGTGGGGCAGCTTGGCTCTGACCATTCCCACAGGTGGCAGGGCATGTGGAGGTGACCAGGGGCAGCAGGAACAGTGTGGGCCAGCCACTTCTGGAAGATGGCACTGCTCCACCTCATGGCAGGTTTGAGCAGAGACAACGGGCAGGAGGGAGAGTTCAGCAGGCACTCCCCATGCACTTCTGCAGCGGCTCCTCTTGGCCGGTGCCTGCAGCTGGGTGATCTTTCTGGAGCATTTGTTTAGAGCAAGGCGGACTTGGTCTCAGTGGCTGTGGTTTAGGACAGAGAGGCTTCCAGGTCCTCAGGGCCAGGACTCCTGTTGGGCTCCTACTTGGAGGTGGTAGGGGCTGAGCAGGGGTACCCCTGTCCACCTGCCCAGGCCAAGGTACTCACTCTGGAGCCATCCTGCAGGGCTGCACAGACGGTGCCATTACTTCTATGTCTTAGGTTCTGGAGTTGGACCAAGGCATGTTGGGTCATGCTTTGACCCGCTGACCTTCAGGGAAGAAAGCAAGAGAGCTGTTAGCACAGACTTCTTGCGTCACTTTCATGAGCAGGGCTGAAAATTATCTGGGGAAAGTGAAATTCCTTGAGTGATATCTGGAGGCTTGCCTTTTGACTGGTGGGGAAGGGGGCTGGTTCTAGCTGACGGTTTCCCAATCTTTTCTTATTAAGAATCATCCGGGGGTGGCGCCTGTGGCTCAAGGAGTAGGGCGCCGGCCCCACATACTAGGGGTGGTGGGTTCAAGCCCGGCCTTGGCCAAAACTGCAAAAAAAAAAAAAAAAGAATCATCTGGGTTGATTATTAAATATACAGAATATTGGGGCTAGGAATCTGTTTTCCTAACAAGTGTTCTGGACCATTCCTATCTTCAGGCAAGTTTGAGAACCTGTCTACTATACCCAAAACAGCCTGTGGATAAGGAATGGTTCTAAACAAGTTTCCTTTTGCATATATCACATGAATAGTTTCTCCTTGTTTGAAAGTGTTTTAATGTTACAGGGAAATAAGTTTCTTTGACTCTCCCTAACCATCCCAATCCCTCTGTCCCCCCAGAAGATCCCAGAAGAGGGGTCTGCACATCTTCCTTAGGCTGATGACCTAGGGTCTTGTCATTTTGTGTTAAAGCAGGAAAGGGTGTAACCCTTACCTGAGGTGTATCGTCCCTTCCAGGAGGTCAAGCATCCCAATAGCCTTTCTTTCTGCTTCCTGAGTCAGCTCTTTAGTGGAGTGGTAGGACCAGTGGCTCTCTGCCCTGTGTGGCTGCTGGGGTCTCTGCCAGTCTGAGACCAAAGTCAAAGGAAAGCTTCCTGTGTGCCCAGGTAGCTTTGCCTGCAGAGAAGTCCCACCTGGCTTTCTTGTGGTTGAATTGTTAGATATGTAGGATTTGTCTAGTACTTGGGGCTTTTTTTTTTCTTTTCTTTAAGACAGTCTCACTCTGTCACCCTGGGTAGCGTACTGAGGCATCATAGCTCACAGTAACTTTAAACTCTTGAGCCAGGCTATCCTTTTGCCATAGCCTCCTAAGTAGCTGGGACTATAGGCACCCATCACAATGCCCAGCTAATTTTTCTATATTTAGTAAGACGGGCTGGGCTTGAATTCCTGACCTCAATCAATACACCTGCCTCAGCCTCCCAGAGTGCTAGTAACTGTGACATTTTAAAGCAAAGCTGAAGCATTCCCACCTGGAATCCAAGCCCACATCTGGGGACAACTCATTCCCTTCCTTTTACCTTAGAAGAGCAGCAGCCTTCACACAAACCTCCTGCCTAAGCCCTGGGCAGCTTGGACAGTGGTCACACTGTGCAATCCTGATGACTGAGGTCTGTGGCATTTCATGTGGTGCTCTTGTCAATTGCCTGCTCAATTCTCCAAACACCTGGTTAACTTTTTATTCCCAAAACTAGGACATGATTTTGCATAAGGTCAGACAGTTAAATGTAGTGTTTGCTGAGTTTCCGGTTGCTCAAACCTCAAATTCCCTTCCCTCCACCAACCTCACTTTGAAATTTGAAAGCAAATTGATTAAATAGTACATTGAGGAGCTTTTTCTGATTAGCTTCTTAAACTAACAGAATGCTAAACTTTTTTTTCTTTTAAACGGTAGGATTTTCAACTGTCAGCAGGTATAAATGGAACCATATGTCAGCAGAGACCAGGGGCTTTTCCTGGTTTTAGGATTTGTAAATTCTTACTGAAACGGAAGTAAGCAGTGTAGGCAGCTGGGGGCCCTGTGACAGCCCGAGCTCAGATCTCATTTTAATTAGAAAATATAGATAGCTCCTGCTGAATCTCAGGCCTCCAGAGCTCCCATCCTAGGGTGAACAAAGATTTAGTTTATATCCTAAGAGCCTCTTTGTGTTTGCAAATTACATGGTACTTCCAAGAAGAGCTGGAATGCTGATTTCTGGATTACTATGGAGACTGCAGCTCAACTCCCCCCCTCCCAGCCCTCTGTGCCCCACAGCGAATCCCCAAACCTGATGTTTTTCCCAGGGAAATATTTGTTGCCTTCCTCATTGCACAATCTATGGAAGATGTTCATATTGAAAGAAGACAGCAAGGAAGTCTGGGACAGGAGGAATGAGATTAG
Source organism: Arctocebus calabarensis (assembly GCA_963573935.1). Classification (NCBI taxonomy): domain Eukaryota; kingdom Metazoa; phylum Chordata; class Mammalia; order Primates; family Lorisidae; genus Arctocebus; species Arctocebus calabarensis. The sequence goes on from CAUYON010063960.1 coordinate 15,259, forward strand.
ATGTCATACTCAGCAACTACATTGTTTTTCTTCATTTGGATGTCTGGTCCCTTGAACTCTAAACATAGAACCTTGCACCTGACCAGCGTCTGAACTGTTCTGTTTAACAGTGGTTCATGTGTATAATTTTTCCTTAATGTATTCTACAAATGGTAGAGTAGAAAATCAAACAAGAAACCTTGTTCTTTCTCACCTCTTTCTTTCCCTGGCCTGGTATCATTTGAGCTCTATGAGTCTCCAGAAAGGCTGCCATTACAACGTCAGCATCTGAGGTGGGTCCCACTGGGATGCAAGCCTGACCCACAGCCACGGGGTAATGGCAGCAGGAACACAGATGCCCCGAAGCTGGACACTCCAGGCTTAGGTCTTTCACAGATAAAGCTGTTCTGGTTTGGAGAGCAGTGGTGACCCTGTGCTGTACCTCCCTTTGGGCCTCGGCCATGTGCAGGACAACAGAGCTGTCACCCGCTGCCCTTCATAGGCGTCCCAGGCAGCTGGTGGTCACTGCTCACCCTGCCAGGAAGCCTGCCATTTACAAAGCAGACAAAGAGTATTTTCCCTTCCCCAGAGGTTTGCAGGCCCCTTAAATGCCTTGCATTCCAGGAGCTGGGAGGGAGTCAGGAGGCTCCCGTGGTTTCTAATTAAACCCACAATTTAAATGACAATTCATGCCACCCCAAGGGTTGAGAAAAATGCTCACCTATCCCCCTCCCAGGGGAGGAAGCTGGGTGGCCCTAGTTGGGGACTGAGTACTTGATCTTTGCCAGATGCTTGACCAAAGTGGGCTTGGGGGAAAGTTGCCTGGTGAGTTTGTGTGAAGCCAGGGTACGTGGTAGGGGCATCGGTCTGGGGAGTTCTCGTCTTTTCTCTCTGGTAAGGTGCCCCTTATACAAGTTAGGAAGTAAGAGATGGGAGGAACCATTGCCTTGTTTGCTCATAGCCTCCAACTGAGCATTTTTACCCTTCTCCCTGGAAAATGTAGAACTTTGTCTCTAAGATGGTAGAATCCCAGATGTTCTCATAAGATTTCCCCACTCCTGAGCCCCACCCCCACCCCCAAGTGACTCAGTCTTCATTAGTTGTGGAACTTTTCTCGGGGAGGAGGTGGGGCAGGCTCTGGAATACTGATGAGTGAGGAGACCTGGAGGTGCAGGAGCCGGTGGAACCCCTGCCCTCTCTGGGCCTCAGTTTCCTAAAGTGTTGGGCAAAGTTGCTTCCAAAGCCCTTGCTGGCCCTAGCAGTTTGTCTGTCCCTGAGCTACTTTTGTGTTCTTATTTGGCCTATCTGGGGCCACAGGCATCCTCAGAGCACGTTGATCTCACCAGATTGTTTTCTGATTACCCAAGGGGTGGTTGTGTTCCAGGTTTGGGGAAATAGAACGCTGAGCTAATTGTCTCTAGACAAACTGCCTCGGCCAGGACAGGAGCATGTCAGCATTTCTAGCCTTTCTGCAATCGCATTTCCCACTTCCCTCCACTTCACCCCATGAACTAAGCAAGCCACATTGCAGAAAGATGCCCTCTGGGTTCCTACCTCTGTGTCTAGAGTGTGTTGCGTCCAACCAGGTCCCCTGTGTTCTCCCCTCACTGTGCCTGAGCAGCCAGGTTGCTTGCAGGGCCTCAGACCCTCCCTCATGCTGCAGCCTCGCCAGTATGTGAGTCCCCTTCCTTGGCTCCTCCCTGGTTCCTGGCTCCCCTCCTCCTCCTCAGTGCTGCCCCAGCTGAGGGTTTGCTCAAAGCCTTGCTGTGAAACAAAACAGCCACAGGTGGTCTCACATGCCCTGCCATCTTCTTCCCTGCAGGTGACCATAGCTGATGACTACTCAGACCCCTTTGATGCCAAGAATGACCTCAAGAACAAAGGAGGAAAGGGGGAGAGTGCCGGCTACATGGAGCCCTATGAGGCCCAGAGGATCATGGCAGGTAAGCAGAGCTGCTGACAGGGGCTCCCGATACAGCGGCAGCGTGAGTGGTCCCCAGCCAGTCTCAACAGGGGATGGCTTGTGCTTTCTGGGTGCTGTTTGGGGGCAGTGCATTTTAAATCTTCCTCATTGTTTATCTGCCTGTATTTCACCCACGATAGAAAAGCACGGGGAGGGCCCAGTGATACTCTAGATACAAGGTGCCACATTCAAGGTAGAGGCCAAGAAGTAAATGGGGAGAAGAGGAGAGAAAAGTACTGTTAGAAATTTCTGGCTGGAAAGGATAAGAGCATTTGCAGCATGAAATTTGGAGCTTCCTAGCAGCTAGGGCAAAAAGGTAAGCAGGGTAGGTCACTTCAATTTCATCGTAGAAGGAGGCAGATCAGTAAAATTATCCCTGGCCACATATGCAGAGATCTTTGTGTTGGGAGTGGGAAGCAGGTTTATAGGAAATGAGACTTTCCAAACCTTGCGGCTGTTACCTGTTGGCCTGTAATGGGAAAACCTTGTCAAAGCACTCGTGGGAGGCTCAGGAGAATGTGGTCAGGTATGCAGCATCCTGGGTGCCTGTTTCAGCCAGAACAATAAGGAATGGACAATCAACCAGCCATCTTGAACAGACGTGGGCAGGGTGGTGGGAAGGTCACAGGCAGAAGAGAAGCCCCTGGTGTGGGCTCTCTTGGCTGGAGATTGTAGTTCAGAGACAGGCGAGCAGCTGTGCAGTTGGCTCTTCCGACCCGTCCAGGTGGGAACACAGTAGGGGCACATTGCACAGTGGGTGCCAGAGGGTGGCCAGGAGCAAGTTGGGAGCTGTCCAGAATTTGAGGCCTGTGGAGTCGGTGCCCTGTATATCTGGGGATTTGGAAAATAGATTCCTCTTTCTGTAGCCCTCACATTATTTGTTAGTTTAGTGTTTATGTCTTTGAGTACTTTCTTTTGATTCCTTTGAATTAGGAGGACGGAAGAAGAGGAATTGGCCTTCCTCTACTGAGCACATGGGCCTGTGCTGAGCCTCAGTTTATAGGGCTGCAGACACACCATGTAGGTCACTGGTTGCAGGATCTGGATACGTGAGTCCAGGCTTGGCCCTAGTACTCTCCGCCTCATGGGGCTGTTCATGGAAAGCGGTTCTATGCCTGGCAATGTGCCTTCCAGGACACTTGGCCACTTTGCAAAGGGCAAGGCCAGGAGCAGTTGACCAGACGGCATAGGCCAGACTCTTGGAGGGCCACCCCTTATGCTCACTCACACCCTTCTCATGTTACCTGGCAAAGCAGCCCGCATGGGCAGCAAGAGGCAGAGAGCTGAGGAAGTGTTTGAGGCCAGGGTCCCCAGGGAGGGCATCCCACTGTCCCTCTGGCTGGTGGAGTCTTTACCACAGACGTGTGTTGGGGCTCTGCAGTAGCCCGAGCTACCACATCCTATACCTCCACTGGGCTTGATGAGCCCCCCACTCTGTGGGAGCCCCTGAGCTGGCAGTGGGAGCTGGGGCCTGCACTTCCTATGGCACGGCCAGTCGTGAACTCAGCAGGTATCGGCCCCGGCTTAAAGGACTATTGGTTATAGGAGTGACTTAGAGACACATTCAGAATGTCAGAACAGAGGGGGATCTTTGAAGTCATCCAGACCCAACAGCCTTGTTTTACAGATGGGGAAACTGAGGCTAAGGAGGGAGAAAGATCTAACCAAAGGATGTACAGTGAGTTGCTGGCAGAATGCAAAATGTGGCCTGTGCTTCACAGGGAAAACTTTGGGGGTGAACTCAGTGTGGCGTTGGTGTTGTACGCTGAGGCAAGGATAGCACCCAAGGCTGAAGCCTCTGCCAGAGTCCAGGCTCTATGCTGGGTACTTGTTAAATAAGCCTCTCGATGTCCCTTCAGAGAAGATGTGCCATTTTACAGGTGAGGGAAACTGAGGAGATAAGCCCCTTCCCGGAATCCCATTTAGAAGTAAATGGCTCATTCTGAGTGCAGGATGTGGGGGCAGGGTCTGGAGGTCCTGCCCAGTCATGGGCAGTTTATCATTGCAGGGGTCCAGACTCAGGAACAGAAGAGGTGGGAAGGGGACCTCTGCTGAGAGCCCAGACTCTGTGGAGGGTCTGCCCCTGCCTGGCGCCTTTGGAGTAGAGCCAGAGCTCTCCGGGCTCTATTGTGGACCTCAAAGTTAAGTAGCTGCTCTTTAGCTGGGTAGAATTGTCCTGAATTTTTAATGACGGCACACTTGACAGGGGACAGGTCCAAGGCAGGGCAGTTTGATGTAACTAGCAGCTTGTTAAGACTTGATGCATTCTCTCTCCAAAGAAGCATTCTAGTATTTGCTACTCTCTGTCTGCTTCCTGGCTTGGAGGCCATGCCCATGTTTACCCACATTTTTTTACTTTTAAAACTATAGGTGATCAAAAGGGGCATTTTCTAGTTGTAATGATCTTGCTGCAGCTCCCTGTGACTCAAAATTCTTTGTATGTCATTCTTTGTGTGTAATGTCACTACAGTGGGTCACTACAGTGGTAGACAGCCAGGGCTGGATGGTCTAGGATGAGCCGTCAATGTTTGAATGCTCCAGGCAGCTTGCTGAGCTAAAGGGAAGCTCTTCGTAGGGGAGTAAAGGAGGAATGCTGGTGACATCAGTGGAGAGGAGATGGCGCAGGAAAAACCTTTCTGAGTGACCCTTGTTTGGATGACGTTACATTGTGTGTGTTTGTGTACACGCAACTTCTGGTGCAGGGCAGCATCTTTGGTACACAGGCATAACACTGACGAGAGGGCTATATCCACTCTGTGCCTGAGGTGGCATTGTTGGGCAGGAGCCCAGGCCAGACTCAAGCAGATCTGGATGGCCAGTTGCCACCTAAATGACCCCAGGCCTTAGTTTTCCCATGAAGCAGTGGCTTCAGAGCAGGCAGTCAATAATACTTCTAGGTGCTTTTGGCTGCTAACTAGTTATTTAACCTTAGTCGCGTACTCTGATGGGTCAGTGATAATAACAGTAAAGGCAGCTGGTAAGTTCTCTAGTACTAGTTTACAACACTCAGTGTGAACTCTCACTAAATCCTCACCCAACCAACACTCTTTGGGGAATGTTTAGCAATGAAGAAACTAAGGTACAGAGAGATTAACTAGCCAAGGTAACCCAGCTAGTCAACTGTGAGGCTGTCTTCCCTGGCCTTGCTTTTTTTTTTTTTTTTTTTTTTTGAGACAGAGCCTCAATCTGTCACCCTGGATAGAGTGCTGTGGCATCACAGCTCACAGCAACCTCTAATTCCTGGGCTCAAGCGAGTCTCCTACCTCCGCCCCCCCAAGTAGCTGGGACCACAGGTGCCCGCCACAACGCCCGGCCATTTTTGGTTGTAGCCCTCATTGTTGATTGGCGGGCCTGGGCTGGATTCGAACCCACCAGCTCAAGTGTACATGGCTGGCGCCTTAGCCCGTTGAGCCACAGGAGCCAAGCCCCCTGGCCTTGCTTTTAACCATCGGGCATGGCGTTCCCTCCAGGGCCTATGCAGCCCTGGTGCACTGCATCCTGATTTCAGATTCCCTAACACAGGCAACCTAGGCTGTGGTTAACTGAGGTCCTCCGGGTCCCTCAGCCCGATGCAGAAAGTGGCAGAGTGCTTTTGTGGGTTATAGCTAGGTGGAGGGTCTGGGAACTATGCCTGTTCCCATCAGGGAGAACCTAGTTGGACTAGTGATCTAGTCCAAGCTTTCCTTGTTATAGATAGGGAAACTGAAGCTCAGAAAAGCCATAATCCTTTTGAGATTATTATTTTTTTGGTTTTTTTTTGTTTTGTTGCAATTTTTTGGCCGGGGCCGAGTTTGAACCCACCACCTCTAGTATATGGGGGCTGGCACCCTACTCCTTTTGAGCCACAGGTGCCACCTTGAGATTATTTTTAACCCACTAATTAAATGGGAAGCTATCTTGTATAGCAGTGAGCTGCCCATCCCTAGAGGTATCCAAGCACAGCCAGCATCGGATGATGACATGCATAGTAGTTAAGTCTCAGATGGGTGGTTGGCTCATGCACCCTCTCTGAGGTCTGCATTAACTGCCAGCTCCCAGGATACAATGATTCATTCAAGCATAGTGATTGTCATTTACCACCCAGGACCCACCCCATGATGGCAGCACCTGAGACCAACTCTGTATAGGAGGGCCTCTGCATGGGGCCAGCAGCTTCCTTTCTCAGTGCCAGCTTGGCCAGTGCTAACTGTTGCCCCTTTTCAACTTTCTTGGCTTGTCCCTTGAGTTCAGATTCTGGTCTTGGCCTTTCTAGGCCTCAGCTTCCTCGTGTATAAAAAGACAGCACCAGAGCATTTCTGGATTTCCCTCCTCTCGGTGTCGATGTATTTGGTATCCCCAGGCCACGCCTCCTGCTCGCAGCCCGTCACATCTCTCCTCCCTGGTGTCCATCCTAGGCATAGGACCCCAGATGCTTGGAGACCTGCTGGGGTAGCCGGAAGGGTACTGGAGCCTGATCAGACCAACAGGGTGCTTGGCCTATTGAAGGTCATAGTGCTCTTGTAAGATAGGGCACGCAATGCTGATACGAGTCCACATGGGAGACAGATTTTGCACATGTGTGTAAGATTGTTGTTATTGGGAGGCAAAGGGCCTGTTTGGTCCTTCCCCTAGTATTCTGTGCTCTAGATTCCTCTGGCTCTGTAGGTAGCCCACCTGGAGTAGGTGGCGCACTTGCAGAAGCAGCATAATGCTTGAACAGGTAATCCCTGGAACCCACAAAGGCTCCAGGCCAAGTTGTGTTGGAGACCAGATCAAGTAACCCAGACAGATGTCACCACTGTCCTCCAGGAATGTCCGTGAAACAGTGACACAGGCATGGATCTGGAGGTCAGTGGTTGGTTAGTTAAGAGGAGCAAGTGAATCTCCAGGAGTTCAGAGATGGCTTCCGATTTGAGTGATCTGAGTGGGGTGGGTGGGTGAGGAGAGCCAGGTCTGGTAGTTCAGGCAAAGGGAAGAGCTTGGTCAAAACCACAGAGGTGGGACCTTGTTGCTGGGTGGGAGATGAGGCTTCTGATAGAATAATGATAGGGAGGACACATGAGTAATGATAGGAAGGACATATGAGCAAGCGCAAGTAGAGATCAGTCGAAATCTGAAGCCCAAGTTAGCCTTTAGGCATGGGATGTTTCAGCACCTGAGATCCTTCAGCCCTCAGAATTCTCTAAGGTACCCAAAAGTTGGTAGTGACATTGATGATGGTCATTAGCTTTTGCAGAGGCCTTCCCTGGCTGTGTACCAGGCACAGCTCCACGTACTTTTCATAGATTAGCTCATTTAATCCCCACAAGGCAAAGAGCCCGTGAGGTGTAGACACATTATCCCCATTTCACAGAGGAAAATACTGAGTCTTGAAAGTGTGAACGAGCAGCAAAAGCAGGACCAGCACCTTCTGGGGCCCTTGCTTGCAGTGATCCTAATTTTCAGAGCATCTAAGGAAATAATTGGGAAAACTTAGGTCCCCTTTGTAGATGCAACTAACTCTTCCTCTAACATCCTTTATAAAATTACTCAAAGTGTCAACTCACAGGATGAGTCACTTAAGCATCAATTAAAAGCATTTTCAGATTTTTAATATGTAAGCAATTACACCTTGAAAAGTCCTCAGCCTGTTTTTATTATTAAATCAACTTTATAGCATAATAAGAGGAAATTAAAAGAAAGTCATTTCACACAGAGCCCCTCTGCCCTGTTGTGGGTGTTTTCCTCGCTACAGCTTGCTTTCTGCCCTTTTAAATTTTGTGTATAAGATGTTCCAGATAAAGCCAGTCACCAATTTTAAGAGCAAGAGGGGGTGTGCTTTTGCCTTTTCTGGCCTGACTTTTTGCTGTGGCAACAAACACATCACCTGAAAGAGTTATGGTGTGTATCATGTATAAAGACATTTTCTAATTGTTAAAAGAGTGTTTCTCTGTTTTAGGAGAAAGGAGGCAGGAAACGTGGGTTCTGGCCTTGGCTGTGCCTTGGCCTGCTGTGTGACCTTGGGCAGATTGCTTCTCCTCTCTGGGCTTTCATTTCCTTCTACACTAAGTGTCATGAGAATCCCAAGATGTAATAATATAGAGTGACTTTATGAGCCTTTAGGTTATCTGCTCCACTAGTCTCACTGGGCTCCTGACAATCCCTAGATGCCTTCTTCCCCATCTTTCCCACACCTACACATGGCACCAGCCCAAGTCTTGCCTGGTAATGAGGAAGAACTGGTCCTAGCATCCTCCCAAGAGCATGCACACTGCCCTCTATGCTCTCAGGACAGACAGGATGTCCTCCGGACAGCCAGCTCCAGATGTCCTTCCTACGGCTCCTATGACCTGATTCTGGAATCAAGTCCCCTGAAGACCAGAAAATGCTTCTCAGGGAAGGGGCCCTTTGAGTCTTTTTTTTTTTTTTCTTTTGCAGCCGGGACTGGGTTTGAACCTGCCACCTCTGGCATATGGGGCCGGTGCTCCACTCTGTGGAGCCACGGGCCCTTTGAGTCTTGACTGAGCATCAGAGGCTATCTCGGGCTACCCTACCTGAGATTTCTACCTTCCTATTGTGATCACTGCCATCTCTGCCCCCCAGTTCCAGACAGCACTATTCTGGGGGCTTTTCTGTATGGGCCCTAGAGTTTAGGCTCCTCCCAGCCCCAGCTGAACAGTGCCTGTGGACTCTGCTCCCAGGATGTCCACACACTCACCTCTCTTCCTCACAGGCCTACTCTGTGCCGCTCTGCTCCCTAAATGTCTCTGTACCTTGAGCCCCTTCACTTCCCTCTATCTTGGCTGCCTTTCATCTTCCACAGATTCTAGGCTTTTCCTTGGCCCACCCTCCCTCCAAGTTGCCTCAGGCCTCAGCCTGTCTTGTGGTCCTGCCTGGAAGATGGCAGAACAAATTGTCAAGGCCAGAGAGGAGTGCATGTTGGCCAAGGTGGCACAGCAGCAAGTCACAGGGTGAATCTCCTGACTTCCCACCCATGTTCCTGGCCTTGTTTTGAAAGATGTCACATTCTCCTGCCTGGCAGAGAGAGAAGGCTTGGTCAGGGACTGTAGAGTTCTCTGGCTGGTCTATCATTTACCAGAATGACTTACCTACCAGACAGGAAGCAGATAATCAAGTGTAAATAGATTTTGTATTAGTCACCCAATGACTTTCCTGTTCTAGGGAAACTGCAGGGCTCACACGCCCAGCCTGCTGGTGCTCACCTGCTGAGTGGCGGGGCTGGGTTTCCGTGGTAACCAGTGGGCTCACTCAGGGCCTTACCTATTCTCTTTCCACTCTCCCCTCCCACCCTTGGCACTGAGCACAGCCAGGTTTTTAGGAAAGGCGATGGTTATTGACGGCACACCTGCTGTGGACCAGTGAGGGGTCCCTGCCCTCCAGGTGCCCCTGCCACAAAGGGAAGGTGGAAAAGGACCCGGAGAAACACTCAACAAGACAGGCCAAGAAATAGGATTTTGCAGAGAGAGAGCCGGTCTTGGGGAAACACAGGGGAAGGGACAGTGGTACCTGCAGAGTGGCCTGCATAGGATGGGTGGCATTCAAGCAAAGCCACACTTGATGTTTTGGTTCAAAATGACCTTCCCAGCCAGGTGTTCCCTGGATTTTTACCTTCAGTTTTACCCATCCCCCTTAATTCTTTGCTCTTGTTCCTAAGAGTACCAGATTTGCTAAGTGGGGTGGGGTGACGTGGGGAAGGGGCAGGCTTTGGCCTCACGTTGGGATTTGGGCAGGAGACTTGGGTGCCATCTGACTAGTTCTGTCTCAGCAGCTGGCAGACCACGGGGATATGTCTGACTGTGTCTCTGGGCTCCTTGCCCAAAGAGCCTGGTCTTAACCCATCTTCATGTCTGCATTGGGCCAGGTAAATACTCACCACATGAATGAATGAGTGCAGGAAGGCACATCTGTGTGGAGAAGAAATGAAAGCAAAGGAAACAAACAGTCAGATACTCACTGTAAAAGCCTTTTCCATTTTGCCAAGACTAACTTCCTTGAAGTCCCAGGGCCTCTGTCAGGGGAGCCGTGATCGGGTGGATCTCTGCAGGCACCTGCTGTGTGTGGGCACTGCTGTATACGCTGGGGCCTGTCAGTGAATAAGACAAGTCCCTGTTCTCGTGGAGCTTACAGTTGGTGTCAGGACTGGCCTGTGAACTCACTTCCCAGACACTGCAGCTCCCGGTGACTGAGGCCTGGGAGTCAGCAGCTTTCTGAAAGTCAAGGCCATGGCCACCTTCCAGAGGTAGGATAGTCTCAGTACTGTCTTCTGGGGAGAAAGGGGACAGTTTGGGTCTAGTGGCCCCTGCGTGTTCCTCTCTGTTCTTGGGCTCCACAGAGGAACACAAGCTCAGAGAGTTGGCCCCGGTTTTCCCTGTGGTCCTGGCACCCAGCCTCGTAGTTGTGAGAACCCAGACCTCCTAGGAACGCAGCCCTTAACTTCACCTCTTTCCTGACAGCAGTGAGGGAAACAAGTGTTTTACCCAGGGCAGAAAAAAGAATAGGAATGTGAAATAGAGGAGCTCATCTCTCCTGCCTCAGCCTTCAGAGAAATCAAAAGATCGGACAATACAGAAACTGATGGGAGTCCTGTCTGAAGTAGGCTCAGGAAGACTCAGGTCTGTCTGCAGCAAAGTTCCTGCGTCCTGCACCCATCCAATGGGTCCCTGCCTACTGGGCAGGCAGTGGGAAGCCGCAGGGCAGGGGTGTGGCGAGGTTCAGAAGTCGTTGAGGAAGTCAGGCCTGTCTAGGAGCATAGGCTGGATTAGAGCAGCGCCTGGCGGGGCAGGAAGCCTGGTTCTGTGGTTCCGAGGCTGCTGCTGCACAGTCATCTAGGCCAGAACAGGGACTGTGGGGACCTGCAGGTGAGGTGAGGCGGGTGGGGTGGGGAAAAGCTGGGGACACTACCAGTGGGTCCTCAGGTAGCCGGAAGAGGGGAATGCTGGAAACCCAGTGGGGATCCCCTTACCTGAGACGGGAAAGGCGGTTCCTATGGAAGGGTGGTGAATTCAGATGTGGGCCCCTCTGACTTTAGAGTGGTTGGCCAGGTACTTGAGAGAGATTGATTGGTCAATGCATTAGAGAAGGTGCTGGGGGGCAGGTCAGAGGAGGGCCCTAAAGTGCCTTGGGGGCCGGAAGGTCACCTACCGAGGGTCTGGATTGCACTCCTGGTCTGGGGAGAGGGGCCAGTGTGCAGGGGATGACCAGGGAGACCACCAGCCACAGTTCCTGCCCCTCAGAAGCCTGAAAAAATGAGATTCCATGATTTGCCTCACTCATTATTTGACTAATTAAAGTCTGGCTTTCTGGAAGCCTATTGAGATGACAGAGGTCTGTTTAAAGGGTGCCTTTTATAGATGACACCTAAGGCTCTAGGAGAAAGCAGGTGGTTATTTCCATTTTGCAGAGGAGAAAGCTGAGTGTGGTGACTGACAGGCACTCTGGCCCCCACCCCAGGCCATTCTCCCTGCTGGGTAACTTAGCAGGTACCTGAGGCTCTGGGCTTCCCCCTCCCCTGGCTGTCCTGCCTTCTAGCGCTCCTGCAGCCAGCATGGCCCTCGTGTGTTAATGTGCACATTACCTCCCATCCGGGCCTGAAACAGGCAGTGTGAGCACAGATAGAATACGGCCTCTTCTCCCTCCCTTCCAGCATGCAGGCTAGTGATTGCGCCTGGCCACCTAAACGATGAGGCTCTGAAAACAGCTCCCGCCTGAGCTTCCGTTGCTGGTCCCCTCTGCTGCTGCTGCAGTCCCTTTCCACAGTTTGTGCTGAGCACTCACCGTGTCACATCCTCATTTATCTGCCAGACCGGGCGCCCTGGAGGCCAGGATCATAGGGCAGGCAGGAGCTAGGAACTCTTGCCCCTCAGACTGTCAGTGCCCCGTGTTGGAGCTTTTGACGAAGAATATCCGTTGGAGTGTTGTGCAAGTGAGGAATAAACTCTGCTCCAAAGAGAAAAAGCTCTCAGCTTCTAGAGCCGGGTCTCACAGCCTGCCGCGCGTTTCTCTCCCTGGTACTGGTCTCGTGCCTGCTGACCTGTGGCTCTGCCCGTTCCCTCTAACCCACCAGGCCTTGAGTCTCCGCATGGGCACTGGCACATACACTCATGTCCCTGGGCCGTCTTCTATAAAGCCACCTCTTTGGCATCTGATCATGAGATTGGAGGTCCTTTCAAGTCTTTGCTGTATCCTTGTCAGCCGTTCTTGACCCTGACATCCTTACCTGCCCACTCTCTGCCCTGCCAGGTACCCGAGCCATCCTCTTCCTCATATGATGGCCTTCACCATCCCTTCCTTCAGCATTAGCTGGCATCTTGTTGCCAAACTTGGGCTAAACTCTGGCCTGGCCCACCTCCCACCTTACGCTGTCATAGTTCTGGTGTGGGTGGGCAGGGAGCATCTGCCTCCTCACCCTGTCTTTGTTCACTCAGGTAGCTCTTGGTGCCTTTGCTCACGCTGGGCCCTGCTCTCTGGGTCCAGTGTGGCCTCAAGCTCCCCGGCCTGCTGCTTTCCTCACATGCCCACAGTTCTTCCAGTCAGAACACAGCCAGTTCTGCTCAGGTGGACTGTTTATCGAGGAAGCCTGGGAGTTGCATTCCGAAGGTCAGGCAAGAGCAGGTCAAGACTCACATTGGTGGGGCAGCCATGGAGTCAGGTGATGGATCTATGGAGACAGCTTCTGCCCTCCCCAGCAACAAAAGGCCCCGGCCTAGAGCCAGAACCGGCCACCCTAGCACCAGCGTCGCAGCCCCACGGAATTGAAAATTGGCTGGTGGGTGATAGCACCTTTCTTTCCATAGCCGCGTCTAGGGTTTTCTTCCATTTCCTTCCATAGAGCTGCTTCCACTGAGAGGGTCCTTGCTTAGGGAAGAGTTAATGCTGAGCCATTGATAGGCCTATTCTGGTGGGATGGGGGCTGGAGAGAATGGGGCTGCTGGGGGATGGACTGGTGTCAGCCAGAGAAGGCAGAGGTGGGGCGGACAGGCCCCAAGCTCCTGCCCTGCAGGGTGAAGTTTCTATTGGACCCCTGCTGTCCTGGGCACTGTGCCAAGCGTGGGGTGGGGTGGGGTCCACTGGGAGGTGGCCCTGTAATTCCTGTCAGGTGTTGGGCCTTCATAGAACTGGAGGGGACCACTGAGAGTGTGTGGCCCATACTGCTTGGTTGGGGGTGAATGTTATAGTTTTGCTGTGTGCACTTTTTTATTCAAATTTTTGAGGGAAAAATAGGATGTACATTATACATAAGTAGTACAGGTCAGGATAGGGGGAGCCCAGCAGGCTTTCCAGGGCTGCCATGCCCTCCAGAGCGGGCCCCAACAACCTCTGCTGAGCACCTTGATCAGGGAAGGGGGTGGGGGTGGGGCTGATGTGGTGGGCTGGACCCATGCAGGGTGGGGGCCGAGGCCCGAGGCAGGCCATGTGGAGGGAACTGGGAGCCCTGCATGGCCCCAGGAGCCAGGCCCCAGGGACTGGCCTGGGTCTTAGCCTCAGCAGCCCCCTCCCAGCCAGCCCGATGAAGAGAGAGGAGGGGTACCCTTCACAGAGCAAGTGACTGGGGGGTGTGGTGGGCGGTGTGATCTGCATGTGTACCAGGGAAGCTTTACCAGGGGAATGTTAGCCCTCCCCAGATGCATTTCTCCTGGCTAAGAGCTGGCCACTTTCTCAAGTAGCAAGCAGCGTTTTCCTGAAAATTTGCTCTAAAAAATGTGTATGTGTGTGTTATACACAGCAAAATATGGTCCTTCTGCCCTGGTGACTGGGGCGGGAAGGGTAGTGGAGGGAGGCATCGAGGGGCATAACCCAGCATTAAGGGCAAAGTTGGAAGGAATTGCCAGAGGGTCTAGCTCAGGGGGGTATCCAAGGAGGCACCTGTATTTTGCCAAAGGGGCCTCAGAAATGTGAAAAGCACCCACTCAGGACAGGCACTTAGTCCTGGGCCATTCACACCCCTACCCCACTCTCTCCTACCCCAGCACAGCCTGGACAGCCTCACCAAGTGAGCCTGGTCCTCAAACTCAGCCTCAGAGAAGAGACTAGATGATATTTTCTTCATATTCATAATTTACTTCCAGAAATGAGGAGGAAGGGTTGGTTTGATATTAACATCCTCAGCCTGTTGACCTCCTAGACTTGAAATGCGTTTTCACGTGGATCAAGTTTTGTTGCAGATTTCCAATGCTCTCAGTGCTGATAAAAAGCTCTTGGCTATAGATCAATAAATCAAAAAGTTGGTTCTTTGAAAAGGTCAATAAAATAGATAAGCCTTTGGCTACTCTAATCAGGAAAAAACGAGTACAATCTCTAATTTCATCAATCAGAAATGGTAAAGATAAAATAACAACAGACCCCTCAGAAATTCAAAACATCCTTAATGAATATTATAAGAAACTTTATTCTCAGAAATATGAAAATCTGAAGGAAATTGACCAATATTTGGAAGCACGCCACCTTCCTAGACTTAGCCAGAATGAAGTGGAAATGTTGAACAGGCCGATATCAAGTTCTGAAATAGCATCAACCATAAAAAATCTCCCTAAAAA
>CAUYON010063961.1:0-33000 GCA_963573935.1 Arctocebus calabarensis
TCCTCCAGCTCCATAGTAGTTGGAGATTTTAATACTCCTTTAGCAGTGTTGGATAGATCCTCTAAGAAGAAACTAAGTAAAGAAATTTTAGATTTAAACTTAACCATTCAACATCTGGATTTAACAGACATCTACAGAACACTTCATCCTAATAAAATTGAATACACATTCTTCTCATCAACCCATGGAACATACTCAAAAATTGATCACCTCTTAGGTCACAAGTCTAACCTCAGCAAATTTAAAAGAATACAAATTATTCCTTGCATTTTCTCTGACCACCATGGAATAAAAGTTGAACTCAACAATAACAGGAACCTGCAAACTCATACAAAAACATGGAAGCTAAATAACCTTATGCTGAAGGATAGATAGGTCATAGATGAGATTAAGAAGGACATTACCAAATTTTTGGAACAAAATGACAATATAAGACACAAATTATCAGAACCTCTGGGATACTGAAAAAGCAGTCCTAAGAGGGAAATTTATAGCACTGCAAGCCTTCCTCAAAAAAGCAGAAAGGGAGGAAGTTTACAACTTTATGGGACATCTCAAACAACTGGAGAAGGAAGAACATTCCAACGTCAAACCCAGCAGAAGAAAAGAAATAACCAAAATTAGAGCAGAATTAAATGAAATTGAAAACAAACAAATTATAGAACAGATCAATAAATCAAAAAGTTGGTTTTTTGAAAAGGTCAATAAGATAGATAAACCTTTGGCTAACTTAAACAGGAAAAAAAGAGTAAAATCTCTAATTTCTTCAATCAGAAATGATAGAGACAAAATAATAGGAAACCCCTCAGAAATCCAAAAAACCCTCAATGAATATTATAAGAAACTTTACTCTCAGAAATATGAAAATCTAAAGGAAATTGACCAATACTCGGAAGCACACCACCTACCAAGACTTAGCCAGAACCAAGTGGAAATGTTGAACAGGCCTATATCAAGTTCTGAAATAGCATCAACAATACAAAATCTCCCTAAAAAGAAAAGCCCAGGACCAGATGGCTTCACGTCAGAATTCTACCAAACCTTTTTTTTTTAGTAATTTTATTGAATCATACTTATGTACATTGGTGCAATCATAGGGCACGATTCATATACATTCAGAAATATTTTGATCATACTGTTACAGATAGCCTTCATGGCATTTTCTTGATCACTATATAAAGACATTGATACTCTACCTTTAATAAGTTTCACCAGTTCCCTGCTAAGATGCACCGTAGGTGTGTTCCCACTAATTGCCCTCCCTCTACCCATCTTTCCCCCTCCCCTCCCCTCCCTTTCCCCTTTCCCTGTATTCCTGTGCTATAATTGGGTTTTAGCCTTCATATGAAAGCTATAAATTAGTTTCATATTAGGGCTGAGTACATTGGATACTTTTTCTTCCATTCTTGAGATACTTTGCTAAGAGGAACATGTTCCAGCTCCATCCATGTAAACACAAAAGAGGTAAAGTTTCCATCTTTCTTTAAGGCTGCATAGTACATTTTGTTTTCCTTCCTGGCCGTTCATGTCGTTTTTGCAAACTAGTCCATCCGCCCAGAACAACTTCCTCATGACGTTACAAGATTAACTTGTGAAAGGAGGTAGTGACGTCAGTAGCCATGTGCTGGTCCGTGACGCGAATGTGTTTCACTTTTAGATTTGTAAACATACATTTACAACATAAACAGGAAAAATACTTGAGTAAAACTCAAGAAGATCAGGAAACTACTGTGTAATTTTTCTTATCAATTAAGATTAACATGTCCAACGTGGTAAGTAAAAACTCAGATGATACATAGTCCATTGAACAAAACTTTCGATAAATCCCATGAAATAGGAAGGCAATATAATTTTTAATTACAATTTTAATTAGAATTCATATTGTAAAAAAGGAGTTATCTAAAAAGTATTTCAATTATGCATTTAAACTTAAAATTAATCACAAAGCCAAGGCTTAAGTGATTTCTTATTTTCTTTCTTGTAAACAGTTTAGTGTAGGCACAATCTTTTAATCATAATAATATCCCTTGGGTTGAAACTATTAGGGACAAATTGTAGGAAAAAAATAGAGTCCCTGTGTTAATTAAGATGTAATAAATAACATATAGTCCTTATGGAACAAACTACAGATATCTCTGTAATTCATACAAATTCCTAATAGCTTTTTCTTTCGATAATGTCTCCCTGAGGCAGTTTTGAAAAATCAGAATCTTTCATCCTAAATACTTCTTTTTACATTTCATAGCTTAAATACTCAAAGTAAGCTTTAGATATTTGCAGTTAATTCATAAATCCATTCAATGGATTCAACATTTATTGAGCATTTCTGTCCTCTGGACATTTGTGAGTCATGATGTCAAATGCATAAGGAGTCAATTACAATATAGTAGGATGAGCAATATAATAGAAATAATGAGGGCTATGGGAGTACTAGGAACCATTAAACTAATAAAAGTTTGGTCAGGGAAGGTTTCATGGAAAAGCAGGCAAAGGCAAGGTAAATGTGAGGAGTTGTAGGCACAAGAGCAGAGGAGAGAACTCACAAGTTTGGCAGGATCAGAGAACCACTTGCAAGTTCCTTCAATTTTATAACTACCTGAGACCATAGATGCTGAATAGCTCACCACGGTCAAAGGAGTTTTCAAGCATGAGACTTTGTCAGATTTCCACAGTAGAACTACTTCTGCTATTCTTTTCTTTTTTTTTTTGTACAATAACTATTGTACAAACATGAAAAGAAGTTAACAGCCAGCTTTCAAAATGCCTTGCAAATGTGGTTTTTAACTATAAGCATATTTACCAACTAAAATAAACATAAGACCAATTGCCATCAGATTCACTATGGTATTTATTGTAATAAAATAAGTACAGCAAAAATTAGTTATTTACATTCTGAATATAAAAAGAGATAGTTGCAGGCAGCACCTGTGTCTCAAAGCAGTAGGGCACTGGCCCCATATACTGGACATGGTGGGTTCAAACCCTGCCCTGGCCAAAACTACAAAAAAAAAAATTAGAGATAGTTAAATTTATGGTTAAGGTAATTATTTATTAAATATGTCTCCATAGACATAGAACACGAAATCTTTGGATAGTGCTGCTCTTGTCCTTGAAGCTCTAAAACACATTTTACTATTTATATGAAATTTTTCATTAAACCATGAATATATGATTTATGCAAAAATTACTTTTGTACTCTATAATACAAAAATATTGAATCACAGATTTTCTGATATTAATAGGTATAATATTAAGGTACAATTTAGAGGCTATGTGTCACTATAAATAATATATTTATAATGAAGAGTATTTTTGCTTATTTAATTGCTATTAGATAATATCTGTGCCTAAGCTTTATTCTAGTTTTTTAATTAATGTGTTATTTTTATATTTTTCTTAGTAACTATGGTTATCAAAATACATTTCCATTAATTATGAATTTTTTCTTTAATTTAATAAGCTATGAAAGGAGAATCTTCTGTGAAAAATCAATTTTCACCGAAATACATTTGGTTCAGTTTAGATAGCTTATAGTTTTAGCACCTATCCAGCTGCTTTGAACCTTAAGTCATACAGTTCACATTGTGGTCTGATTGTTCAAACTTTTATTTCATATGAGTACAAAGTGGGAAATTGGGTAAAACTGGAAATACAGATAGATCATTTCTTTTGTGCAGATAACCTGTCCTGGATATAGTATTATTTGGTATCATAGCACTGCCATCTAGTGGCATAAAGTGGTACTGGTTTGTTCAGCAATGATTAAAATAGCACTTTAAAACAGTATTCCAAAATTGGGATAAATGCATTACAATTAATATCTACTAATATAAAGATTATATATGTTATATTCCAATTATATTTTCATTTATCAAGTTTCTAAAATGCAGAGGCTGCCAAAAATGCATACACATTTTAAGAAAGGAAAAATACTGTATTAAAATTATAATACTTTTACATTTGACTTCTGCAATTATAAGCAATGCACAAACATGAATTGTATTTATCTTTTGTTATTTGTTTATATTATGATAGTTTCAATAGTTTTTCCCTTCTTAATATGTGTGTGCGTTTTTGACACCCTCTGTATTTTACGAAATGAAATGAAATGTTAACACTTAATAGAAAACCCATGATTTTTTAGAAATACGGTATCTAAACTAATTATGCATTCATCTCAGCCCAAATGTAAAAAAATACTTTAATAGTATATAAAGGTGGTTTTTATATTTGTTGGAAACAATTCAATCATCAATAAAAATATATTAGAAAAATCCTTTCTCATATCGATAGTAAGTTAATTTTTTTAAGAGTCAGCTTGATCATTTATGCCACAGAGTTGAGGATTCTCAAGCTAACTCAATGACTATCTTCATGCCTGTTCAAATAGCACAGACTAAATTCCAGGTAACATGCATGCAATCACTGCGTGTGTTTTGTCTCAGTACTCTCTTTCTCCATATACAGACATGAAATTTTTGGTAAAGACAAAGGTAACTTTTGTTGCTGTTTTCCTGTTTAATTAACAAACATGATATGGCTGAGAGCTATAACTTTTCTCTATCAACTTACATGTTCAGAATTAAAGCATTTTTGTTATTTTCAGTTGTTATTTTTCTTAGCACATCTCTCATTTAACATCAGATAAATGTATGGAATGAACTCAAATATATTTCTCTTAAAAAATTTGTTATCTTATAAATTTTCAAATACAAAGAAAAGGTAAAAGAGTAAAATTAACACCTGCATTCCATTGACCCTGATTCACAAGTAACATGCCATACTTGCGGTTCCCTTTCTCATATGTGTATACCATATATAGAGGATATGAAAAAAGCACACATACAAGTTTTAAGAAAACAAATTAACCTATTTATGTCTGTCTTATGGTGATTCCAGCATTCATTTGAATAACAGGGTGTTTAGAGCAAAAGTCACATTACACATCGCTACTGTACATTCAACTCAACTTCCAAACATGGTACCTAGATAACATTACTTAAAATGCATACACATTTTATTAGCACACTAGGGATAATTTAAAAGTAAATTCCTCTGTGGATACCTGAATTTTATTTGTATCATACATAGTTTTTGAGCATCTACAGCAGGTTTTGTGAACAGAAAAAATTTGAATAACTTGTCTTTTAAAAATAGGTGATTATGGCGGCGCCTGTGGCCAAAGGAATAGGGCGCCAGCCCCATATGCCAGAGGTGACGGGTTCAAACTCAGCCCTGGCTAAAATCTGCAAAAAAAAAAAAAAATAGGTGATTATAACACTTATCAAAGTTTATTTCTTTAATCTTTGAGTTCAATTTATATCTTATTCTAATTTTAATTTAAAAAATTCTTTATTTTCTCAAAATGAATAATCTGTTAACTAAAGTTGAAAATAAATTTCCTCAGAAGTGCCCTATATATTTTTTAAGTGATCAGTTTGTCAAATACTATGTGATGTAAATATTTTTATTTAATCTGTTCAAGATTTTTTAAAGTTTTTAAATACTTTGCTTTAGAAAAACAAGACTTAATAAATTTTCAAAGAATTTAATAATCTAATAAATAGAATTTATGAAAATACTCAAATTCTCTTATGCCTGTAACTTTCATAAACCGAATTCTAAAACTGATTCTACAATTACACATATTAAATTGGAAATAATTTGAATTCTCTTAAACTTTCATAAAGTACTTTGAAAATCATGTGTATACATATGTACACAATCTAAATCTAACAGAAAAGCATTAGTACTGTGTAATATAATCATTATTTTTAAACCAGACCAGAGTTGTATATCACTCATAAAAAAAAATTTTATTACCCTAAGTTGAGGTTCTTTCCAGTAACCTGTTGTTTGGTTCTGACCAGATATTTTTGACTCAGAAAGCACAGCTGAGTGGCCCAAGGCTGGGACAGTCTTCTTATTCTGGTACACGGAGAGATACACTTATTACCTCTGTCATTTTTAGTAAAGGATTCCAAGTCTGATGCTTGAGAGGTCAATTTTTCTAGGGTTCAAGTTACACCTTTTTATTTTTCCTTTGTTTATAAAAAGGTCTGGATTGTTTTTTTCTGTTCTCTCAAACTATTTCAATGCCCTTCTAGTTCCAAAGACGCGTGATTGCCTGAGATTGTGCACACGAGGCTGTAATTCCTCAGTCTGATTTTAACTCTTCACGTGTACTACGTGTTATAGCTAACTCCAGTCACGCTGTAGAGAACCTGATTACATTTTGGTCTCTTTTATGTCCTTCCTATCAGATTGAGCCACAAACTTATTAGTTGGCAACTAATTGGACTATAGCCACCTTCTCACCATAAAAACTCAAATTTAGTGGACATGAGCTTATAATATACCTAGAAAGTAAGCTTCTTGAGAAGAAAAGTCCATATTAATTATTGAACTACAGACAACAGTTTGTGGTTCCCACACTAAAATCATGTTAATAACAATTTGTGATAAGATTTGAGTTAACTAAATCACATAATACCCATAGTAATAATAAAGCCTTAGTGATATAAAGGTTAAACAAAGTTCAGGAAATAAGATGATGAGGAATTTGCTGTAAAGTTACCAGCTACTCTTCCAAGCACTCCACACTTGACCTTATTGAGGCTATGCCTTCTCTCGTTTGTAAATGAGGACAGTGAGGCACGGGGAGGGTAGTGACTTGTTCAGGTAGTAAGGGACAGAGCCCACATTCAATCCCTGGCAGTCTGACTGTACCACCTGTGCCTCTGTCATTGGTATTAATGTCATGAAGTACATACTCTATGTATAAAATCTGGATTGTGGCTTATGCCTGGACTTCATACCCAGAGGAAAGTACTGACTTATTTTTAAATGATGCTTTCATGTAGGTAGTGAATTGTTTGCTGGGCTCTACAGCGACTACTGGGGCAGAGACGCTGCCATCTTCCGGAGCCTGGGCCGCCTGGCCCACATTCGCACGGAGCATGATGATGAGCGCCTGCTGAAAGGTGAAGGCAGAGTGTGTGAACGAGGAATAAAATCAGCTCTAGGACTTTGTGGAATTTCACCATTTTAATAACAATATGAGAATAATTTATAATTCTTACAAATTTCAGGATGTTTTATTAGGATTATTCTTGAATTAAAGTGTGATATATGTGTATATGTCATTTTGTATCAATATGGATTGGCTTAATTATAAAATCAATTTACCTTTATAGCAGTGCTTAGAAATCAGGATTTATATGAAGAAAAAAGCAAGACTATGGCTCAGCGCCTGTAGCACAGTGATTACAGTGTAGGCCACATGCACTTAGTCTGGCAGGTTTGAACCCAGCCCAAGCCAGCTAAAAAACAATGACAACAGCAACAAAAAATAGCCAGGCATTGTGGCAGACGTGTGTAGTCCCAGCTACATGGGAGGCTGAGGCAAGAGAACCGCTTGAGAGCTTGAGGTTGCTATGAGCTGTGACTCCACACATTCTACTGAGGGCGACATAGTGAGACTGTCTCAAAAAAAAAAAAAAAGGAAAGAAAGAAAAGCAAGAGTATGAAAAGTGAAAAATTCATCATCCAATAAGACATCTATTCTATTCTTATCAGTTGGCATAGTTGTGGAATTGCTGGCTTTGCTTTCTTTGAAAAGAATCAAATTATACTTTAGAGACTGGGAAATTACTGATCCTCATTGATAAAGAATTCTTTGTATGAAATAAATTTTATATTGTTGGCACATTGATAAATGTAGGATTGAAAACAATATTTTAGGGTAAACATTTCATCACTTTTCCTATTTTTACTAAGCTTTAAAAGGTAGTCATTAAATGGGGCATGGTATCATTGAAATATTTTATATATCATATCAAAAGTCACTGATTCAAATTCTTTAGATTACAAACTCAAATATTTAAAATATTCTACTTTAAAATAATCTGTCATGTACTAGACTGGTAGATAATTTATGAATTTTAAGAAAGGTAATGATACATTTTCTGCTATAATATTTTACTTTGTTCATATTTACATTTTACACACAACAGGAGGAAACTTAGGGGCATTATCTTTATGATGCCTCCGATTTGTCCTCCTTTGAATGCATTTTTAGTTTGCAATATATGTTGTTCAAAATTATTCTCCTTATTTCACAAATATTCCTTTAATATTTCTAAATAGTCTGTTGATTTGCAAATGAAGTGGAGGTATCTATGCATGGATTAGATCAGTAGAAATTTTCTAGGAAAACATTTCCTTGGTGAAACTTAACCACTCAGGCAATATATGATTTATTAGAATAACTTGCTTTATTAGAATTACTTTTGTGATAGTACTTTACTTTTTCTTCTGTTTTTCACTTCTACAGAACCAACATTTGTAGGTTCCTATATGATTCCTGACAATGAAGACCGAGATGACAACAAGGTGTATTTCTTTTTTACTGAGAAGGCCCTGGAAACAGAAAACAGCGCCCACACAATTTACACCAGAGTGGGGCGACTGTGTGTGGTGAGGACTGCTTTCTCGTGAAGCTTGCTTATCTCACAATATGGTCAGGTCTTGGTTGATTCTAGAGCAGGTTTCTAACTCAAAATATTTTTTTAGTCTTCTGTAGACCGCCTAAAAATTGCATTTGCTATACTTTATAGTTCATAGCTAGTCAAAGTTTTATCTCCGGATCCTTTGATTTAGCATGATTTTTGAAAACATACCTGCAAAAATAGTCTATATTAGACACAGAAGTTTGATATTTGTTAAATTATGAATGAAAACATCTTGTGGAGCAGAGAGGTTGTGTGGGAAAATCCAAAACCTCACGTAGCCCATATTGAGAGAATGCTGATACAAATATAAAATGACTTTGGCATTTCATACTTAAGAATAAATTTAAGATTCATATATATTCACATATATGTATAGATACATGCTGTGTGCAGTGTGTCTTCAGCTTTACCAAGGAAAAAAGTGGATACATTCATATTCCTGACACAGGTGGCTAACTTAGCAAGAAAGTCGTCAAGGTGACTATGTAATAAAACTCATTGCTTTAGAAAGAAACCACTATTTTGTTTAATACCTGAAAAATATATTTAACATCCCAGAGTGAAATAAATTGAAACGGGAGAATGTGAAAAGCAATATATGCATACATGTGAATTGCATCTATATTACCAGTTGGGGATTGTGATAAATTTTTGTAAATTAAAAAGCCACAACTCTTAACATCTACACATTTTTATACTATAAAATCTGTTGGTAAAGGTTGTTTATGTGGATACCCTTTTACCTGCTTTTTGTTTTTCACAGAATGACGTGGGAGGGCAGAGAATACTAGTGAGTAAGTGGAGCACTTTCCTGAAAGCGAGGCTGGTGTGCTCCGTCCCAGGAGTGAATGGAATTGATACATATTTTGATGAATTAGGTAAATGCTATCAAGTGAATTAAATTTTACTCTTGATGTGTATTCTCTAAAACTATCTTGAGCACACAGAAAACTGGTTCTGGTGATTTGTCCTCTTTTGAACAGAAAACCAGCCAGTTTCTGTTCTTGTCATTTTGGCCAGGCTGATGTGCTGGGAGCAAAAATGTTGCAGGAACAAAAAGACTCATATTAGCTTAGTGTCAATGTTGCTGTTTTTTCGTTGTGATTCAGCTCAAAATAGCCAAACAATTCACTGTCATGCTGTAGTTATGGCTGTATGATTTTACATGGAAACTTATACTTTAATATCTATATTGGATTCTAAACTAATTTATGTGGATATGTTTTCTTTGTATGCTAAGAACTGAAAATAGTAAGTGATGGAACTGTCTTTACTTTTTCAGAGGATGTCTTTTTGTTACACACCAGAGATCATAAGAACCCAGTGATATTTGGACTCTTTAACATGACCAGGTGCGTTATTTATGCACTCAATAAAAATGACATAAGATGTCTCACTGGACCCCCCCTTCGTGGTCTACATAACTTGAAACACTATTGACCCAATGCCATTCTCATTGTCTGTGCTTGATAAGACACCAATTTATCCGCATTCTCCTGTGTTCCCAAGTGTATTCCCATTTCAAAGCCCCAATCTCAATTCCTTTTTTCTGTTAGGACCCCTTCTTCCTCCTGTGCTCAGAAGCCTACTCTGCCCCCTTACTAATCGATAACAGAATGTTTTCTCATATATTTTGTATATTTCATGCTATACTCTAGGACAATTATTTTATTCAGATAGAATTTTCAAGTCAGGTTTTCAAGGCTTTCTATCAACTATTACCTACTCATCACTGGCAATTTTTCTGAGTTTTCTAATGTTCTGCTTGTACCAAGATAATATCTAGACAGATCCCAGTTCGCACCCACTTTGCTAGTTTCCATAACTGTACCTATTCACTGATGTTGCCAGAAATGACTTTCTTTTCCAATATTGATTTATATCAGTTCTCTGATATGTGCCAGTTTCTGTCTCCAAGAAACGTTTTCTTCATTTCAGAATCACAATGCATTTTTCTAACTCTTTTACTCTACTTGTCCTGCCCCAATGTGATTTGAGGTGAACTCAACGTTTGCTATTTGCTTTTGAACTTGCTGCTCAAGTTTCTTAACAATCTATTGTTTAACCTTTTATGTTGTTGTATTTTGTACTTATATTATTTCATGTGTACTGATACATGAACAAAAATATTAAAATCAGCTTGGGTTGAAAGTTTACATAGACAATTTCCTGAGTATCGTTTCCAATAGAGCAGAGTGAGGGCAAAAGGATTGTGCACCTCAGTTCTCTGGACAGGCATAGAAGGATATACTGAGTTAATGTTCTACGTTGCAGGCCATAAAACATTGCATAATTGTTCATGCTGTACTATTTAGGGCCTGTTTTTGTTTAGATTTTTCAGCCTGTAATTTAGAATGCTCACTTTAAAACAAAAAATATCTTTGAACAAATATCATGCTACTGTAAAGAGACCATTTCTTCAACAGAGAAACACAGTCCATGGCGAGTTCTTAACCAAGGATGAGGAGCCTGTGGTTTTAAAGCCACACGTGGCCTTCTAGGTCCTTAAATGTGGTTTGACGGAATACCAATTTTACAGAAAGACTTTAATTTTCATGAATACTTTTTTTATATTTATTTTATTTTTCAAATAAGTTCTTTCAAAATACCAAAGAATAAAATAAGTTTCAACAAGATAATTCTCCCAGATTAACCGGCACCGAGAGAACTGCAGTCAGTCATAATGGGCTAAACTGACGTCTTCTCCCCTCCTGATTTAGTGCTAACTTCCCTGCCTGACGGCTGCCACCGCTGCCCAAGGCTGGTTGGCAAGAGTGTGTGGGGGTTGAGTATGCCAGTTACCAGCTTTTAACGGTGCACTATGTTTCTTTTTGAGGTAGAATTTGAATAGTTGCACAGCTCGACAGTATTTTTTAATTCTGTCTGCTTAATAGCCTACCATCTCAAAGACGACCAAGAGAACATTTAAAAAGTAGATTTTTAAATGAGTATTAAGCACTGCAATACACATGTTATCTTGCTTCTGCTAATGATAATTTGCTTGCTTTGTGATACTGCAATATCAGCGTTAAAGAAGTTCAATGCTCACCAGCATTGTAACACAAGGACCACAGATATTTTAAACTAGAGGGAGAAGCATGTAAGGTTGTGTTGCAGAAATTAAAAGATGAAAAGCAAAGACAATTCTTTCAAGCAGTAATTGCCACTGAAGCAATTTATATACTCAGAAAAAGGAGAGCCATTCAGCAATGTAAAAATTGGGGAAGAATGCATTGTCAAAATGGTAGGAAGTTTAGACCATACCCCCCCCCACCTGTAACATTTCAAAGTACAGAAAACTGCCTCTTTCAAGGAGAATCATAACTGATCGGCCATATGGATGGGCCTTCACCCTAAAAGAACTTCATGCAAAACTTCAAAAGGAAAATATGCATTATTTAATGGCTTTGGATGAATCAACTGATACCGACTCAGCACAGATTTTATACTTCATTCAGGTCATAACCGAAGATCTTCTTTGCTGCAAAGAGATACTTGCTTTGGGCACTCTTGCAAATGGGACACAAAAGATATCTCCAACTTTCAAGATAAACGTTGTGAAGCTGGACTGAATTTGGTAGATTTAGTGAGTACAGACAGTACACATTTCATGACAGAAAAACATGAAGAGTCTATTGCACAGATTTAAAAAGTATGGACAGATCCAGATGCTGTCATTTCCACTTATTTTATTTTGCTTTAGGAAAATCTCTGTGCTAATGCTACATTTTCAGTGAGACTTTGCAATAAGTTATAAGCATTGTTAGCTATCTTCCTGAAAATGCAACATAGCATCCTAGGTCTAAACTGTACTAAATTTGAACCATGAGGCAGTGTGGATTTGTCTTATTCTAAAATATGTTGGCTATCAAAGGGATAAGTGTTAGTTAAAATCTTGTCTCTGGGGCAGCGCCTGTGGCTCAAAGGAGTAGGGCACTGACCCCATATGCTGGAGGTGGCAGGTACAAACCCAGCCCTGGCCAAAAAATGCAAAAAAAAAATCTTGTCTCTGAGAATAGTCAAATTGTATGAAGAACAGGATCAGTAATGTAAATTATTTAAACCTTTCTTTAGGAATTCAGCATTTCTATGTGATATGGCAAATCTGAACAATTTGAATATTTCTGGACAAGGTAAAACTAAATCTATATATGATGATATATGGAAAAAAAAAACAAAAAAAGAAGTTCAAGCACTTTGAGAAAAAGCTATCTTTCTTCTAAGGAAGTAAAAGACCTCCATAAGAAAAACTATGAAACTCAGAGGAAAGGAATCAAGATGGAAAAACGTATCATGCTCATGGATCTGCACAAGCAACATTGTTAAAATGGCGATTCTACCCCAAATGATCTACAGATTCAAATCAATCCTCATCAAAATATCAATGCCATTTTTCACAAATCCTGAAAAAAATAGTTCTGTGCTTTGTATGGAACCAGAAAAGTCTCTGAATATCCAACGCAATCTTATGTAATAAGAACAAAGCAGGAGGCATGACCTTACCAGACTTTAAGCTATGTTACAAGGCTATAGTAACCAAAACAGCTGAGTACTCGCACAAAAACAGAGACAGACCTATGGATCAGAGCAGATAACCCAAAGATGAAACCATCCTCATAGTCCCATCTGATTTTTGACACAGCAGATGGGGGAAAGAATTCCTATTCAATGAATGGTGCTTAGAAAACCTGGATTGCCACATGTAAAAGACTAAAACAGGATCCATATCTCTCAGCACTCACAAAAATTCATGATGGATAAAGACTTAAGTCTAAGGCACGAAACTATAAGAATTCTAGAAGAAATGTTAGAAAAACTGTAACAGATATCAGCCTTAGAAAAGATGTTATGAAGACCTCAGAAGCAATAACAGCTACAGTGAAAATAAACAAGTGTGACCTGATCAAGTTTAAAAGCTTCTGCCCAGCCAAGGACACAATAGAATAAATAGCCAACATAACAGAAGAAAAATATTTGCATGCTATATATCCAGTAAAGGCTGTAACCAGAATCTACAAAGAACTCAACCAAATCAGCAAGAAAAAAAAAAAATCAAACAACCCTGTTAAAAAGCAGGCAAAAGACATGATCAGAAACTTTCCAAAAGAAGATCTAGTCTTGATACCCAACACACATGAAAAACTTCTCAAAACAATTCTTCAAAAGGAAATTTTGGATGAGCACTTTCTCTAGTTGGCAAAGGTCATTGATAAGCAGGGTGACATATGCAAATCATGAAAAATACATGGCTATTATAGACCTATTAATTGGAGAATATAATGAAAGGTTCACTTACTTTGAGAACCATCACATAATATTCAAATTAGCATTTCAGGCTCACCTAGCTGAGATCACAAACATACTTAAAGAACTACAGATGGAATTGTTTGAACTCTCAGTAGATGGCATTTTAAAAATCATTGAAGCAGAGAAAGATCCAATTGAAATATGGAAAAAAAGTAGAAGAATAGTCATACATTTGGCAACATGCACCAAAATGTGCTTTCTTGCTTTTCAATCACTTATTGCTGTGAATCCACATTCTCCTCCACAATCCAAATCAAGATGCCCTGAAAGGTCACAGACAACTGATCCCCTCCTAGAAGATCAATCGGAACTGTGATCAAATATCCCAATGCTTTCCAACAAAAAGCTAACATAAAGTCATTAAAAGGTTAGTTAACTTTAAAATTCATAGTTTGTTAAAGTTATGAAGTATATAGATTTTGTAAAATAACGCACATTTTTCAGTGTTTAATTGAAGTTGCTTGAATGTGGCTTTATTACAGATAAATTAATGCAGCCATCCAACATTAAAATGGTCCCCACCTGTCTTCAACTATTTTTCTTTTTCCTTCCTTATCTTTATTACGCTAGTCAATAATTTATACATTGCATGAGAATTTAGTGGCTTTCTATGATAAATTCAAGCTATGAGATAGTGTTATTTTTCTGTGCCTTAGTATGAACATTTTATAAACTCCTCTCCTAAAGGATAGCCCAGTAAGAGCTTTCTGAGAAATCAAGGACAAGACATGATTTTCTTCCGTAATTTGATTTTTGATTGCTTGATTTATATAAAACTCGGAAGACAAAAGCTTCCCAGCTGTTACCTGACATAAAGGTTGATTTTTGTTGAATGATGACCAAAACTTTACTGCCACTTTAGTTGCAGGTTTTCCCAGTATGTGAGGCATTTCCAGTTGCTTCAAGGTGTTATAAAATGTGTGAATTGATGTCCAGGAACATGACTGCTGTTTTACAGGTGTCTCTGGGTGTAGGAAATTTTAAGTTAAAATAGAAATTTGCACTTCTATAAAACATTCTTACAAACATTTTGATTCTTTCAATATGGAGCCTAAGATAATGTTGTAAATTAAGAGATATGGCCAGATTTTTTTTTTTTTTGCAGAACTAAGTGCAAGTGTCCCCTATAAAACTTGCTGTAGTCAGTCAATTACTGTCTTTATCTTCTTCAAGTAGAATGTTTTTTTTTAATTTTTATTAAATCATAATTGTGTACATTGGTGCAATCATGGGGCACAATGTGCTGACTTTATATGCAATTTGAAATATTTTCATTGAACTATTTAACATAGCCTTCATGGCCTTTTTCTGTTACTTCCACTGATGTTCTTTCAAGCAAGTAGAATTTTTAATCAATGAGATAATTTCATTTGATGCTAGTTCCGGAAATGTATCTGAGTTTTATGTAATTTAAATAATTATCTCCAGGTTACTCTATCTGGTCAAATCATCTTTCCACTATAGTACAATTTTCTGTGAACTGGAGGAAGGAATACACTCTCATGTTAATGTCTCTGTAAACTCGAACCAAAAAATACAAACTCCTAAACTTTCATGAGACTAAATTGCTCCTCAAATTATATACCCTAAGAAATTTAGTAAAATATGAATAGATTTTGTAGCAATAGTAACAGAACAGTAATTGAGAGGACACTATTTATTGTGAAGCTAGAACATTTAGTGCTTGCTTCGGCAGCACATATATTGTGAAGCTAGAACATTTAAAAGAAATACCTTAAAATGTGTAACTTAACTTGGGAATGCATCTTTAATATTAAGCCTAGATAATATTTAATAATAAAAACACAATATAGGACTTCACAAAATGACACACCTACTCTTGCCATTCTAAAAATGTCATGAAAAGTTATGTGAATTTCAAGAAATGGTGAGTTTGAGTTCAATACTGTATCACCATAGTATTATTTCCAGCATAGTCTATGCTTAAAGAAATTATAGCTTTATTACTCAAAAGACTTGACTCTCACATATGTCAGATGGAGCAGGCTAGGTGCCCTGCTAGGAGGCTAACTATGTTTTTCGTATTTTTCAGTAATATATTTCGAGGGCATGCTGTATGTGTCTACCATATGTCTAGCATCCGGGCAGCCTTTAATGGACCGTACGCTCATAAGGAAGGACCTGAGTATCACTGGTCAGTCTATGAAGGAAAAGTCCCTTACCCAAGGCCTGGTTCAGTAAGTCTAGTCATTTAACAAAGTCTTCTTATGTTTCAAAGGATCTTTTGGTAATACTTTGTTCACTGTTTCACATGTTTTATAGGACTGCAATTAACAATTAAGCAATTCTATACCTAAAAGTATGATTGATAAAATATATGGTAAAGAAATATTAAGCTCTTTTATTTAATGGAAAAAATCTATTATGGATACATCTGAGCGGGACTATAAAATACTTATTAATGTTTTGGCCAAGTAGCACCATTTTTATGAGCGCTGATGGAAACACATTCATTAACATGAGCATAATATTCCTCTTTGCCTCTTCAGAAACATTAGCATCAGATGTCATTTCCAAGCAAGAAACTGCCGCCAAATTTTTATATTCTAATATTCGATCAGCCTCAAACATCCCTAAGCCAAACTTTCTCTCCTTACTTCTCACTTTAGCAGATCTAAAGAGTTGTGTTTTTTTTTGTTTGTTTTGTTTTATTTTTTCCCCTCTCTCTCTCTATCCTAAATATCTTTTATGTCTTTGCTGGCCTCTTAGGAAAAAACATGTCAATTCAAAAGTACCACTAGAGAACTAAGAACTTCTGACACTCGCCTCTAAAGCACTGTTAGTAAGATTCTTAGCTACCCACTTAGACGTTTGTGCTTTTAATTTCACATGTGTCTAAAGATGGTGATGGGGATGATTTTGTACCAGGTATCCTTTGTGCAATGAGGTAGAAACAATATTGGATCATTGTATGTTCTGTGTTGGCCATGGAGAGCAAACATTTCCCTTGTCACACAAGTCAATATCTGCACATTTATCAGCAGCTGGTGAAATCCCCCACTAAGCTGAGTCTATAATCACTTACAAGTCAAGTAGAAACCATTTTTGCAGAGCCAAGACCTAAAGTGGAAACAAACCTCACCTCCATTCATAAGTGTGGGGTTTTCCCATGTCAATCGCTCTCCCTAGTTTAAAATTATTACTTCCAGTAGGACATGAAGTATACAGTCCTTCACCCTACTGATTGAAATTACAATTTAAATGGAGAAAACCCACTCCTGTGGCTTTGCTGAAATGCTTCTTGAAACCACATGGTCTTAAAGGAGATTTGGAGGAAGTGACGGGATACTGAACTGCTTCCAGCCTAGTCCAAAATGTTTCCAATTATATATCCTGAAAGTACACTCAAGTGAGAAATGCATGCCAAATTAAGAAATATGGCCTGAATTTTAAAACCAAACCATTATAAATGCCCTCTTTGCAGAATGTGATTCTTAAACTAACAAGTTTATGCCCTAAAAGTGGAAAATTTTTATCAAGATAATCATTGCAGTTGCTGCTGGTTCTGGAAGAAAATATGTGGAATGAAGCAGCACGTATGCATAAGCATGAATCAACACATTTAAAGGGTTTCCCAATAAGTAATTCAAAAAACTATTGAGGATTTCATTTTAGAGTCTGTGATTTAAAAATTAACATGTTATAGCAAATATTTTTTGTTTTCTCAGTTCTGTCCATTCTGCACAAACATAATACAAATCCATACAGGTTATACTAGAACAGATAACTATTGATAGAAAAAAAATCCCTAACAATGATATTTGGATAGGTTTCTTTCTATGTTATGGCACAAAATTTCTATAGTTAGCGAACCAGTTGAACCACCAGTATTCCTACCACAGTTTCAGTGATGGAGTAGCTGCTTTGTACAGTTGTGACCCTTAGTTTTGAGACAAGATTCAGTACAACAAAGAGGCTTTTTGTTTTTGTCTAAATAGGTCATTCACCTTCAAGATTAAATTTATAATGTGAAAATAAATGTCAAAAATGGAATATAAGTCGGATGGTTACGATATTAAACATTTTTAGCACTTTCAAACTATCTTGGTATTAAATATAATTTACTTTTC
Organism: Arctocebus calabarensis; assembly: GCA_963573935.1. Lineage (NCBI taxonomy): Eukaryota > Metazoa > Chordata > Mammalia > Primates > Lorisidae > Arctocebus > Arctocebus calabarensis. Next base: position 17,912 of record CAUYON010063961.1, read on the forward strand.
CAAGATGTCTCTACTTTTTCTATATTTGTAGTGTTATGTTTTATGTCATTTTGTTTTTGCAATTTTTAAGGCAGATTCCATTTCAGTAATGAAAAAATATGTGGTCACTAACTGTTTCTAAATGCCCTATTGATAATTGAACATGTTCTAATTCTTCTCATAATTGATTATAAATATGCTCTTTAGGTTTAAGTCAAAAAGAATTATCTAATCCATTTGCATTTCAGTGTGCCAGTAAAGTAAATGGAGGGAGATACGGAACCACCAAGGACTATCCTGATGACGCCATCCGATTTGCAAGAAGTCATCCCCTGATGTACCAGCCCATAAAACCTGCCCATAAAAAACCAATATTGGTAAAGACAGATGGAAAATATAACCTGAAACAAATAGCAGTGGATCGAGTAGAAGCTGAAGACGGCCAGTATGATGTCTTATTTATTGGCACAGGTAAAGAGATGAGAACATACTCAGACACTTAAATTGAACCTAAAAAACAATATTTTTTTAAATGCCTATCAACCAATATGTTGATCCATTATCCGTTTGGACATTGGTGATCTATAGTGAGAAAGCCTGAACTAGTCTTCACGTGATTGCAACAGTAAGAGTTGACGTCTACTATCTGGGAGTAATTATCACCATTATCACTTTCATTGTCAAAGTGTCACGGTTTGGACAAGTATGGGCCACCCTTGTTCCAGACCTGAGAAAAATTGAAGCTATTGGAAAGAGGATTTGGGAATGTTATAACACTTATTCCTGATACGTGGTCAATGCTTAATTCATTTGAATAAATGAAGAAATAAACAAGGAATGTTAACGAACAAGTTGGTTCGAAATAGAACTTCTCAGAGTGGAAGTAGAGTGTTGTAGCAAAAACGGACCCCTGGAGGTCTCCCAGCCTCATGACTCTCTCTGGAGGCTCAGTGAGGCTTTAAGATTTTGCAAACAACTTGGAACAATAGCTTTTACATATACCTATAATCACAGTAATTCTTATCAGGACCTAACATAATCAACCATGTATACCAAGCAGGCCAAAAATAATCTTTGACACCTGTCGGACCCGCCGTCCACTAGTGAGGTTCTGAGGAGGGGGCGCTGGGATGAAAAATCACACACACATACACACACACACACACACACGGTAATGGACTCAGTCAGGCTGAGACTGAGACCTCACTTTATTTTAACCTTGTTTATTGACAACACTTTATCTTTCTTCCAGACTTTTATACTCTCACAGGGAAGAAGGTCATTTAAGGGTCTCTTTGGCATTCTTTTACTCCTTGGAAACTACTGTGCTGTTTACCTTAAAACTGCCATGCTGTTGCTCTCTAGTTTTGACTATCTGGACTTCTTACTCCCCATTCTGGCTCCTGCCAGTTTCATCTTAGAAAAAGTCAGACCTTGGCCATAGCCAGTGCAAAAGCGGTTTCTCACGCAGGGGGAGTCCCCCGTGGGTTCCCACGTCTCACAGCTTCCCACAGACACCCTGCATTAACAAAGTGTAATGAATATGGTAAACGTAAAATTTTCAAATAAATTTATAATTTCAATTTATGCCATAAATTAGCTCTCACTTGTGATGAGAGCTTAGAAACTTATAGCCTCCAGAGTTATATGTAGCAAATTCTGTGAATTTAAAGTTCTGTAGTAACATTAAAAGTGTTTTAAATGATCATTTTTCCCCCTATTCTTTTGTGGCCTAGTAAATACTATAGCGGTTCAGGAGAGTGAACATTATACCATACATAATGATTATCATAAACGAATTTCTGCAGTATTGGCGTATACCTACATCAGGAGTCAGGATGTAATAGTAATATTATTTCTTGGGCTTCTCTAATCTTTTCTTTTTAGAAAGCAAAATTCAAGCAAGGAAAACTTCATCTTATTCCAAGAAATTGATCTCAGTGCAGGCTCTATTTTATCCATTTATGTTAGAAGGTTAATATTAATAATGTTCTCTACTGTGGGATCAAGATTGTCAAAAATTTAACAAACCTGAAATTACATGGCCATAATTTCTCTCGTAGTGACTTCCAATCAAATTTTAAAGAAGGACTTTCAACACCAAGACAAATACTTGGTAAAATGGGTCAAAGATTGTTACTTTAAAATGCCTGGGAAAGTAGAAGACATGTGTAAGAGTTGAAATTGTATTTAGAAATACCAGCTTGTCAGATGGGCCATAGCCATTTGAGAGACTTCCAGAAATATCAGATATATATGTATTATCATACAAAACATGTTTACTCAAAGATCATATTAAACCACATATTTTCAAGACAAAAGAAACTGTTTGAGTACAACGTTGAACAATCCCACAAATGATAGTTATTTTTCCCAGTATTATGAGACATGGGATTTAATACATATATGTAGCCCTTATTGCATAATCAGTAGTTATAAATTAATGATGAGTTTTGTCTTTGATTTTTGTTTGATATAGTAATTGTGAAATATTTAAAATGTGTGCTTGGTTTTTAAGACAGTTTTTATTCAGTGTACAAGTAAATATTATTAGCTGAATTATAGTTAATATTTATTAACTCACTCACAAGAATTGATAGTTTTTCAACAAACTCCTGCAATGCAAAAGTTTTTACATAATGTCCAAAGTAATTTTCTCCTGAATTATGTCAAGCATTGCATCAAATTATTTGTATATTTTTGTTTCCTTATAGATAATGGAATTGTGCTGAAAGTAATCACAATTTACAATCAAGAAACGGAATCAATGGAGGAAGTAATTCTAGAAGAACTTCAGATATTCAAGGTATTTTAAATTTAAAAAATCCAGATTTGTTATAGTCAATTACAAGTGTTGTGTAAATAAGAAATGATATTATGTCGATTTCTTTTCCAACCGATGAGTTATAGATTCAGAGCAAATTGAGGTGAGAAATTTAAAATGTTGATGCTCCTATTTGATCAATATAGACCTTTCAGAATAAAAAACATTTATCCTTAGCATGAAAAAATTTAAAATATGTGCCAGACCTGGTGGTTTGCACCTGTAATCCCAGCAATCTGGAAATCCAAGGTGGGTAAGATTCCCTGAGTTTAGGATTTCAAGACCAGCCTGAGCCAGAGTGAAACCCCATCTCTTTTAAAAATAGAAAAATTGGGTGGGTATTGTGGGGTACACCTGTATAGTCCCCAGCTACTTGGGAGGCTGAGGCAAGAAGATAGCTTGAACACAAGAGTTTGAGGTTGCTGTGAATTAGGACACCATGGCACTCTACCCAGGGCCAGAGAGGGAGACTTTGTCTCAAAAAAATAATTGTAATTTTAATGTATTAATCATGACTACAGAGAGTTAACACTTAAGCCAATATGAACCTCAGAATTATTGCAAAGTCACATCATGTACAAATACCCTATTAACACTGAAAAAATACTTTCTTACATTGTGAATATTGTGGTATGATAAACACAGAACTTTTATCATCATGTATTAGTTACACAAACATTTAACTGAAAAAATAGAAATGATAATGGAAACATTAGATGATTTATCTGTGCAAGTACATGTACATATATGCACAGACATCCAGTCACGGTGCATTACTCACTGCAGCTTTAGTGTCTGTAGTCACGGTGAACACTGTGTTAGCAAATACCAAATATTGGTCCGGGGGGAAATACAGGGTCAGGTTACTGTAAATTTCTGGTTATGACATTTTTGTCAACTGATCAATACATAACCTTGTTTTGTGTGTACCTGTGTTTAAAGGCATCTTATTTAGTATGTATTGATTAACATTGAACTCAAAGCCAACAGCATATAACTCATGCCTGAATAAAACTTATCTGAGAGAGGAATTCCTACATTAAAGCCTATCACAGCCTTTTGAGTTTGGGCACACCAAGTTGCAATTCCACACTACACTTGAAGACCATTTAACAAAAACAAAACACCAACCAAAAGCACAGAAATAAGAAAAGCATGGCAGTCATTAGTCCATGAAGGCCCCAGGTTTACTCTATAAAACCTGAAACAAGGCAGAATGTCTCCTTGTTGCATCTCAGCTGGAAATGTTGGCATCTTGTGACTCAATTTTTTTGCCATGCTTTGCAAATTTATGTCCGTCAATAAAAAACAAAAAAAATCACTGATATTTGGGTTAAAACTAATTTTAGCAAGCAAATTCAAATACAGAACCTACAAATAACAAGGATTAGCTATATATGTGTATAATGGGTATATGTGAAAATATGTTACGAAAAGTAGTGCATTTGTTGTTGTCTGTGCTGGAGATCAGCCATACCCCAAGGCTAACCACCCTCCTATATGCCAGAGCTGGTATGCTTTTTTGTTTATTTTGCACATTAGACGTTTATGTACGGTATGGTTAGGGACCTCAGGTCTCATTAACAGTCCCCACCATGTTTTGTTCATATAAACCCTTAAACTTGGTTCCCTCGATAAGTAGATGAAGGTATGCATTGTAAAGGTTCTGTACTTTAAAAAATGTTTTAAGCCTATTAAACTAGAGGATCAACTGTTCTTTAAAAAAAAATTATTATTTTATAGATAATCATCTCTAGAATGGAGTGTGCCCACCTCATCTTGCAGGTGAAATTCTCCTCTTGCAGAATTGATCTGAGTTTGCTGAGCTCCTTAGAGACACTCTGGTGTTAACCAACATCACTAAAATAGTGCACGCACTCTCAGAGCAATGTAAAGTATTATTCTTCCCTTATTGTAATTGTAAGAAAATTGTGTGATTAATTTTGTTCAAAGAATTCTAGGTTCCCAGTGATTCACCATGATCGCTGAAACAGAAAAACATTTTGTTTAAGCCTAGGTTAAAAATAATTAAAGATCACCTGGTTTATTAACAATCCCCGCCCAAAGATACGATATTCTCACTTGTATGGTTCACTTACTTTATAACAAAGAACATTCAAACTTGATTAGTTTAAAGATATTTGAGTTTCCAAAACATGAGTAACATTCAAATGCAAATACAAAAGCTATACTCCTGAGACAAACAGCACATTGGTTATGTTACCCATTGATTTTCTCATGTACATATCTGTTACACTCCATTAGAAAAACAAAATATATTTTCATATAATTGCATTTGCTTATTTGTTTATTATTACGGAAGTCATAGGCTGTTTGTTTGCCAAAGGACCAGTCACATATCAAAATTGTTTTCAGAGATTTGCAGTCATAGTAAGGCAGATATTTTTTCATTGAAAAGGAATATTTTTTTAATTTCAGGATCCAGTTCCTATTATTTCTATGGAAATTTCTTCAAAGAGAGTAAGTTGTGTGTGTATGCACGTGTGCTCTGGATGTGAGTTAAGGCCAAAAGATATAAGAACATTACTAAATGTCCTTACATATGAACAAGTTACAATTTTAATTTATTATCTTACTATAGGAAGAACACTTAGGATTTTGTTAAGCACGTGGGTCTCGTGAAGTGTGCCATGTTATTGCTGACTACAGGGGCAGTGTTGAGCAAATCTCTAGAGCTTGGAGTTTACTCATCTTGTTTACCTTTAAGGTTGTTAAATTGGTTCTGACACAATTATATAGTGATTTATATTTAATAGATGTCTCCATTTTCTTCAACTATAGAAAGGTAAGAGAAGCTTTATTTCCACAATCACGATAGCATAGTGTCTCTAATTACTTTTCATAAATTTTTGTATGAAGTCATGAAAGCAATAATAATCCAAGAGTATACAGTGAAATGTTACTCTTTCACTTTACCCTTTTACTGAAATCAATTTGGGGTATAAATTTCTCCAGAAAACATTATTGCAAGTATTGCCTCAAACTATATACCCAAAGGTTATTTACACAACCTTTCATATTTAGGCAAATGAGAACTTATATTAAATATTCTGCTTGTCTTTTGCACTTAACATGTATGTACTTTAGTTTATTCCAGATTGTTGTATATATATCCACAACCTATTAAACATTTCCGTATTTAAAAGACCATTTACTTATCTAGTCTCTTATTTGATGTTCCTAAAAATCTTTGGAGGAATTCTTAAATAATTATATTTGGAATGTAAAAAATAAAAAGAAAATCTTTGGAGGAAGACCTGCATTATTTGATAATGCAAGATAATGAATAAAAGAATACATATCTCCTTGAGTTTTTAAATCACGCATAGTTTAGCAATCTTTCTAAATCTTCATTTAAGTTTATAAGCATATTTTAAATTTTGGAGAAATGAAAGGGTCAGCGTGCCATCATCTATCCTCGGCAACTAAAATAATGTAAGTCTTAATATGTGCTTGAGGCAGTTGTGTATAAATGAAAATCGAGGTGTAATAGCTCAGTCACAACCCTGTCCATTTCTGCGAGTGGCCTCTTTTTCTGCTTTCTGTAGCAACAGCTGTATGTTGGATCTGCTTCGACCGTGGCTCAAGTCCGATTCCATCACTGTGACATGTATGGCAGTGCGTGTGCTGACTGCTGCCTGGCTCGAGACCCTTACTGTGCCTGGGACGGCATCTCCTGCTCCCGCTATTACCCAACAGGCACCCACGCAAAAAGGTGAGACGCGGTAGCCAGAGGAATATTTCCATTGTTTAAAAAAAAAAAATCTTACTGCTTTTTGTGGTCTTTTTTTAAAACCCATCCCACAAGGAATATTTATGCTATTTTTATCTAAAATTATGAACAAAGATGACTGTAAAACTACCTCCCTTTATTGTTGTGGAGAAAGACTGGAGCTGAACACGCTGATGGGCTTTTATTTTTTGACACAGGTTTGAATCAACTTTTCTCTCTTTTGAAACTTTTGCTGGAAGACATGAAACAAGTTTGGATCAATTTAAAATGTGGAAATGGCAAGCTACCACACATAAGGGGTTCAAAGACTTAAAAAGAAAATAAATAAGTTCTACAATACATCCTGCGGTGGCCCTACGTCCTCTCTACCAGCTGGTCTTCATTTATTTCATTCTGAAAGTGAATATTTTAACTCCTAGGCAAATTCATGACCTGTATAATTAATGAAATGTGTGATTTAATTCAACACAAATGAAAAGTACTTAAAAACCTCCAGATCCCAATGTGTGCAATGCTGGAAGGTCATTGCCATTTCTTAGAGAAGGTAATTCCCAATGCTCTTTAAATAGATCTTAAGGTACAGAAAGTATTTTGAAGAATAAGGATATTTCTTCATTCAAGACATATGAAGTTGTACTTTAGGAAAATATAGTAAGAAAAATATTTTTGCTTTTATACAAAAGTATTTTTTCTTCTTGTAATAAAACAACCAAAGACCAAATAAAGCAAATTAGAGAACTATATAAAATTCCCCTTCCTGAAAAGCAGTTTGTATTACTTTCAATTATTCTTACTACTTTACTTGAGGTTATTTTTCTTTAAACCTTTCTCAGAATCTAATTTAACCCAATTGAGTAGAGTTCTTATTTTTATAGGTTCACATTTATAGTAGAATTTCATTAAAAACTTCACTATTTTAAAACTCTTGGTAATTTGACCTCAGCTAAATTAACATTCCAGTGAGTATTTCAAGAAAAAGCGCCAGAAGCAAATAGTGAAAAGATGTGTTGAGGTGACAATTCTGAACTATATTTACCAATGGTGTTTAAGAATTGAGCAAATTAATTGATTTGCTGATTGATATTTGGAAATAAATTTTGAAGAATATAGTCATGATATTTTAAAATATCGATTACTGATTTAGTTGCCAACTAAGCCAATCACTATACTGTATGCAAGGTGTATGAAAACCAATCATAATCTACCTACAGGAATTCAGAACTTAGCATGAAGAATAGAATTGTAAATCTAGTAGTAGTTTATTACGGAGCACTTAACTATGTATAAGGTACTAGACGAGGTGCAATGCACATAATACTTTAATTCTCAACATAACCCAACCCTAAGCTTATTCTCAAAGGTAGAGATACAAGAGATTCTAGTTCAGAAAATTAATTATCTAGGCAAAGGCATAGAATGCTTAGGAAAAACAATGCAGTTCCATGGGTCAGAAGTGAAGTTATCAGGATTTGAAGATGGAAATTTTACCAACAGTAACAATTTTGTTGTCATTGGTAATTAAATGTTGATAAACTTTGCATCAAAGGCTCATAAATACAAAGGTTTATCAGGCATACAGTAGTGATGAATTTTAACCGAGCAGTCTCCATAGTTAAATCTTTTCTAGTATATGGTGCATCTTTCTAAAGTGTGCAACCACGAACTTGATAATGTCTTTAGGAGAGGTGGATTTAAAGAGGAACTTAGGAAAAGTTAAATGAATGGACAAAAGAATAGGCAGGAAGACGTGAAATGCCAGAGTCAGAAGGGGCCCAGTTCCCTGACGTGTAATGGAGATCGTTCAGTGGTGTCGAATTCTTTTGAACCATCACTCACTTCTGGGGAACTTTTTGGATTAGTTCCAGCACATGAAAGGAAAGTAGCTGCTTTTATAGCAGATTACTTTTGCCTCAGACCTGAATAGAAGCAGAAATTGAAAACTGGTCATTAAAACAAATACTTTTTTCTGCTCACAGAATGAAAATGAGTCAGCAGGGGAAAAACGTTAATTCACTATCCAAATCACCTGTGTAAAATGGTCGTCCAACATACACTGTAATATATGAAGCTGTATACTTTCTGCTCCCTTGCTCTTGTATTTTCTCCATTTCCAGTGTTCTCTTAAAAAGTTTCTAGGAGACTAGAGATAGGAAAAATATGCAACTTTGAGAATGAGAGGCAACTTCGCTCAATCTTTCTCAAACTCCAGATCCTAACATATGCCTTTGTTGTTTACATGTTGAAATAAAGGACAACTGTATTGGGAAGGAATAAACTGAAACCTTGCTGGGGAATATGATAGTTTTCTTTTTAAATGCATATTTCCCATAACTTTCAATAATTTTGCACTCAACTTATTTACATTGCTTATCTAGAGTAACTTGATTTTGGCCCTCTTTATTCTCACATCAGCTATGTAATAATCTTGATATAACACCATCTCTGTGAAGTGGAAATCATTTCTCATTTCACTGATTTTTCCCTGTTATTCGTTATGGCTCTGCAGACTTTTGATTCTCAATACTGAAGCAATGCTCAGCAAAGTGAGGAATTAACAGCAGTTTAAGTCTCATCTAGATCATCTAAAACATCAAAGCATGACGATTTCTGCTTTTGCTTGCTACTTTATAAGATGTTTAAAATCTAGTTTAATAGAATGATCCAGGTGGCAGTTTTAATATTAACTTTATAAAATACCTTTAAATAGACATTTTAGGAAAGACATTCTGATCAGAAATCTCATAGTAAATCAAGGAAAAAACTAACTAAAACTTATTTTTATACATAGGTCATAATCCGAAAAATTGGAAGTTCATCTGCTTAGCTTTACATGTCTATTAAGTTGTTTATTAAGACCTGAACTCTGATGGGTAAAGCCCCTCATCTCTTTTTTTTTTATTACATCATATTTACATAAATCATGAATACATTTATGCCTTTGTGGGATTCCATGTGTTGATTATTTGTACAAATTGGAGTGCTGCTTACATCCTACTAATCAGCACCTCATCTCTTGAGATAACATTACATTATCATTATTTAGAGATAATGAGGAGACCCTAGAATGAGAAAAACAAGGAGTGGAATAGATTTTAGCTGTAATTCAGGGAGGATACAAGGATCCAGGAGAGAAAAGAAGTAGCATAAGATCATACAGGAAAGTTACTGGTGGCTTTAGAACTTGAATCTGGTTCACTTTTCCAAATTTCATCCTTGCATATGGTTAAAGCATCTCATTGTCACTTTGGAAGTTTCATCACTGTCTAGGGAAAAAACCTCTGCTTCGCCTTCTGTTTTTCCTTCAATCTTGAAGAAATGCCATGATTTAGAGAAGTGGTATTTTCCACCTTTACGTAATACATCTATTTTTATCTCTAAAGTAAGTATACTAGAGATCTTGAGTTTAGAATTCTAGTACTAATAATGTCAATTCCCAATATTTACTTTCTCAGAAAGATGTTTAAAATTTTAAAACATGATATATTCTAGAAATTTTTATAGATATAGAATATTGTATTTTTATTTATATACCTCAATAATCAATTAAATATAAAAATATACTTAAAATGTTCCTATTTAGAATAGGCAGATTGAAAGGTAAAACACTAGTATTCGAGTCTCACTAGGTGACGGCATTCTGTTAACCTTGTATAAGACATCTCACATTGAATAGAGTCCTACTTTCTAAATGTTCTATCTAAAGATTAAGCTGAGTATAGTATAATAGTTTATCTATTAGCAATTATGTTGCCAATCTGATGTTTTCTCATGTGTACTTCATTATATATAGGAATATATACTATATATAGTACAGTATTCCACCTCAAATTCCATCTTCTTTATCTCTTACCACCCAACTCATTCATTTCAAGCCAGAAGACTTCCTCTTCAATGAAATTTGAGACAAAATGTGAAGAGAAATTTAAGTTGTTCCTTGGAGATCTAGAATTCAAAATTATGTAAACGTTTAAAGAACAGTGTTATATAGAACTTTTAAAGAACATTCAATAGAAAGTTTAAACTATGAAATGTAGATTTTTTTATCTTTGTTTCATATAACTGATCCATTTTTTCAGGAGCAGAATACTGCTTGCATCCTTAAAGCAGTTGGCTGTACATAAAGTCTGGGAAATTGAAATATGAAGATCTTCTAAATGCATTTACTTTCTTTCAGGCGTTTTCGCAGACAAGATGTTCGGCATGGGAATGCCGCTCAGCAGTGTTTGGGACAGCAATTTACTGGTAATCCATAAAAGATCAATTACTGTGGGTTACTTAGAATGTACATCAGTAAAACGAGTGCTTCATAGAAGGTCCTATTTGTTGTGGTTTTATGTGTACTAGAATGATGTAACTAAAAGTATTTTTTTGCCATGGAGTTAAAATTCTGAACATTCGCCATGAATTTTTACATAGTTTTATATAACACCATCCAAGCTTTAATATTAGGTATCAGAATGACATAAATCTAGAACAGAAATGCTACATATTTAGCTAATCAAAAGCATGTAATAATAAACAAATTGAAAACAAAACGAAAAACATTCTGCATATGTAGGTAGTTAGTACCATAATGAGTTGTAGGATTTATCTTTTTATCTCATAGCTAGGGGTGTCCTCACCATGTTATATACCTTAGTCAGTTGTGCCGAGTGATGTAACTTGTATCGCACCACCTACTAAGCTTTGGAATAAAATGAAGTTGGATAAGCTTTGTGCTGGGGCTGGTGATGTGGGTTGAATGCTGGGTAGTCTGATGGCTAAAGAACAGAGAAACTTTCCGATTTAGGCAAGTATAAGAAATTGAAGACAGAAAAACACTCTGATTCTTCACATGGCGGTGGTGGTGGGTAAACAGCCTGTGATTGGTGTCAGTGGGTTCATCACTAAATAACAGGAGGGCACAATAATTGAGAGTCCAGTGTGGTATTACACAGACCCAGAAACTGACGTAGCGTCAGACTGTGAGGCCCCAGGTTGACCCAGGATTAGGTGCAGGTCTTAGCACAGGACTCAAGCATCTGGGAATATCCGCAAGAAAAAGCAGGACCTGAGTCTTAGACAACGTTAGGGTTCAGTTTTGAAGGTGATAAGGATTCAAGCATAGGGGAAAATAATCCTGGGATTCCAGTTACTAAATTTGTCTAGGTTAAAAACAAAAAGAATAATTCCATTTGCTTTTATTCCCCACTGCAGGTAAGTATGCTTGCCTGTATGCGAATTTAAGTCCAAGACACAGAATATAATTAAGAAGCTCTATTGCACAAGTTCAACACCTGGATAGGTTCAAGGCTTTGTCAAACTATCATTCATCCTTGTGTTTATGTAATGCTCTTTTGCCTAGTTTTTTTTTTTCTGCTTTTGGTTGTAATTGTTAATTTGGTCCTTGCCTCGACTGAATATTTGGTGCTCACCTCTTCCCTGCGGACCGATAGGTCATGCCATTCAGTTTCCATGAGTTTAACATTGATGTTTCTTTCTGTCCTCTCTTGTCCTTTGGAACCAAATTCACACCAGAGAGCCCACTTGCCCTTTTAAATGTCTAGATTTTGGTATGCCACTGTCTAAAGGCCTTTAAGTGACCCTGAATAGAAATCAAAAAAATGTAATGAGTTTCTTCAGGGAACTAAATATTTTAAGAGATTATTTGCCAGGAAAATCAAAGTCACACAGCTGATGTTCATATTCCTTTCGTAGGGAATGCTTTGGATAAGACTGAAGAGCGGCTGGCTTATGGCATAGAGAACAACAGCACTTTGCTGGAATGCACCCCGCGGTCTCTACAAGCCAGAGTCATCTGGTTTGTACAGAAAGGTCGTGAAACAAGAAAAGAGGAGGTAATTCAGACTTGCATATTCACACCAGGATGTCTGGTGGTAGTGTGTGATTGGTAAACAGATAATACATGTCATTTTAAGCACCCAAGTAGTCTTATTTAAAATGTCAATTTTATAATTTATATACATAGAAAATGTATATGTGTAAGCATTTAAATTATCTACATTTATGTACATATAAAAATAAAATATTTATCTCTATAAATCCATAATTGGATCCTGGAAATTGAATTTTTTTTTTTTTGGAAATTGAAATTTTTTAAGGAGATATTTATAGCATTATGAGTTTCACATGATGTTGTCAAAACGATAGTCTGAAGTTGAATAAACCAAGATGTTATTATAAAGAAATAAAAATTACCTTTAATACACATGTCTGGGATATGGGATAATATAATTAAAATAACAAAAGCCACTGCACCATTAAACTGGTTGCACGATAAGTCTTCAATCACAGGCAACACATCAACACCAAGGTTCTTGCCCACTGGAAACAAAGGAAATGCACCAGCTTTCAGCTTTTTAAGCAAATTTAGTGAAGCGTATAAGTCTGTAATCACCTAAATGATGGCGGAAGCATAACTTGGCTAGTTTTAGAGATGGAAGGATATGCAGCTGGAATATCCCAGGGGAAGTTACGGGATAGAAGAATGCAAGTCAAGGAGCTGGCGGGACATAGGGAAAAGCAGGGGATTGGCGTTTATGTGGTCTGTGAACTCATTTTTCACAGAAGTGTTATTATCAAGTAGAAATATAATGGCTATATCAGAGGGAGCTAGACCATGGTGAATATTGGAGAAATGGTTGGTGGTAATAAGAAAGTTACAAGCAGAGGGAGGAAGATAAATGTTAAAGATCTGCCTTGGGTCACAAGGGTGAGCTAGTGGGTGCGTACTGGACAGAGACTGAGCCAGTGCAAGTCTTCGACTTACTTTGTCACTGAAGACTAAACATTTGTCACTGGAGCCCAAGATTACTAATTTCAAATGTGGAGCACTTTGAATTTTGATGCCTTTTTTCCTAGCCTGTGGTAGAAAACTAAAACTTCAACATGGTTTCGGCCCAAATTCAGACAGTATATTCTGGGATATTAATAAATTTGCATAATAAATCTCAAGTTATTGGGATATTGAGAAAGACATTTTAACTTAAACACTACTAGAAATATAGAAATTCAATCAGTAGGAAAATCCTCCCAAGATTTCATGACATCATAAGGATAAACCCTGTCTAAAATTTTTTTAGCATATTGTACTGAATTACGTCGTTGATGTAATATTAAAGTATTTTCCATTTCACTGAGAAGAAATGGCCTTTAAAATTCCACCACAACTCGCTTGGCAGGGGAGGATCTGGGACTATTTCCCTAGTTTTTGCAAGTTGAAAGGCTTCAGAAAAGAGAAGTGATTCTTTGATCAGCGCTTTTCTCCATTTGATGTTCTGTTTCTAATTTGGAATTCCCCATAATCTGCCTCCTTAGGAAATCTTTACCAAATAATCTTGACGTGTTGAATGGATCAGTGTTCAATGATTAGGTTCTTTTTAGTAACTGTGATATAATCTACTTGTCTCCCGTAAGTTTTAGTGTCTAATTTCAACTACATTCAAATGACCATAACGATTATATTTGAAATTCAGAATTTACTCTGTGCATTCAAATTGTATCGTAATTGGATACACATAGCTCTCATAGGCATAGTGATAGATTGTACTTACAATCCAAAATAAGGTAATACCCCAAATTGCTGACTTCATTAAAGGCTGATGTAGGTGCAAAGCAAAATGATTTTGGATGTGAGTCCTGAATTTTAAGGACCACTTTTGCATCCATTGCCATTTATATGTCTTATTTACCATGAAACATAATCACTTTATTACCAGACTTAGACCACTGTAAAAGATGTTTAAATTTACCTAGTCCAATTCTTTTGAGAATGCTTTATAGAATACCTTTGATGACAGCTGTCTAGGGTTGTCACTGTTACAAATCACAAGAATTTATTGATTTGTCCACTCACAGGGTAAATGCATCTTTTGCTAAACGGAAATTTGATTCTGGAAGATCTGCCCATTCATATCCAAACACAGCCTCTAGAGTTATCCAGAATGACATTCATGTGGATGTCATTTTCTTCTAATTAATCCTTAGAAACTCAGGATTACAGTAATTCTCAAATGTATATTTTATATTCTCCAGCTTCTTTCAAGATAACAAATGGAATATCTATATATTTTAATCTGACAAATATTTATGGAAAGCCCATTTTTCTAAGTACTTTTTAAGAACACTTTTCCTTGGCTAAGTCTGAAGGTATAATTTGTTGCTATGAATACATTCACTATACATTCAATAAAGTACATTTATAGCATTGAATGTAGTCATTGTGATATACAAGGAATTAGAATTTAATAGAACTGGCTTGGTGCCTGTGGCTCAATGGGCGAAGGCGTTGGCCACATACACCTGAGCTGGCAGGTTTGAATCCAGCCCAGGCCCGCCAAACAACAATGACGGCTGCAACCAAAAAATGGCCGGGCGTTGTGGCGGGCGCCTGTGGTCCCAGCTACTTGGGAGGCAGAGGCAGGAGACTCGCCTGAGCCCAGGAATTGGAGGTTGCTGTGAGCTGTGATGCCAAGGCACTCTATCCAGGGTGACAGCTTGAGGCTCTGTCTCAAAAAAAAAAAAAAGAATTTA
>CAUYON010063963.1:0-18119 GCA_963573935.1 Arctocebus calabarensis
ACTGTCAAAAGTCATCATCTGGACCTCATTATTGGCAGCATACTAAATTTGAGACACTTGTTTATAAGGATTTGCATAGATAATCCTCTCTGGAGGCACCCTGAGACTTTGCACCAATTGTATTTCAGTCTTGCTAGCACAGTCAAATCCTGTCCCAATGGCAGTGAGGGTCTTCACAATGGCTCTACTGTCATTATATTTGACTGCATAAAAGGGAATGACACGAGGAAGAGCTTTTAGCCATCTTTGGTGTTTCTTCAGAACATCTCTGAGGTCTGCCACATAGAAGGCATCCTTATCATCATCAGAAGAAACTTCATTGATTTTTTGATCCAGAATGTCCTTGGCAATAAAACCTTCATCAAGCAAGTGGCAGTCAAACTCTTCATTACTAATGTTGTTCATGGTTTCTTGATGTTTCTTTGAAAAACTAAGAGACGGAATTTAAAGAAATATTTCCAGCTTCTCACAAAGGCAATTCTCCAGGAATTCTGAATCCCACTGCGTTTGTCCTCCAAACAACAGTGGAAAAGTTCTTAGAGCATCTGGGTGCCGCAGGCCAGCCCCATGGAGAAGCTGGAAAGCTGGAGCCACAAGCAAGAGCACTCAGCAGCCCCTGCCCCACCCTGCAGCGCCTGGTTCCCACTTGCGGAAGACACTGGAAGGAGGCGGTGCCTGAGGCTGGCGGAACTTCAGGGACTGATCTCTACATTTTCAATGTCAATAGAAAATGGGTTATGGAAAAGCTGTATGCCCTGTTCATGGAGATGAAGCCCTTTAAATCTAAATTGGAACTCCTTTTGCAACTTTTCCAGTGAATCCACACATTTTGTTTGGGAATGCAACCAATGGTTTTTCTGCTAACATATTTTGCCGGCTGGGATGAGTCCGCTGCTAAACAGGACAGGCAGCGGAGGCAAAAACACCTGGCAGGCTGGATAACCTCCTTGGCTGCCATAGCTGGCAGTAGTTTGAGCACCCCTGGCATATAGTATGCAGTCATCCCTCAGTACCAGAAATAGATTCCTTCTCTCCTGCATATAAATATCCACAGATGTTCAAGTACCTTAATAAAATGACATAGTATTTGCATTAACCTACATGCATCCTCTTACAGATAGTCTTTTTAAGAAAGTAAGTGACATAATAAGATTATGGGTTACTTCTACAGTATTTTGACTACTTAAATAATTCAGGAATAACATCAAAAATTAGAGTGGGAAAGTTTGGAAGAAAAAAGATTCAGAATATTGTTGTAATAGTCTAGGACAGCTTGAGCTGAGGCAAAGAAAAGGGAGCTTAATTTTTCACATAATATCAACAGAATTTCAAAATCAACAAAATAAAGTGATATGGGTGATAATTAAGAGAAGATGACGATGACGCTGAGGTTTATAATTTGGACAACTGAAAAGATGCGAGGAAGAGGAACGCTATAAAGAATTCTTTAGAGGGATTGAATCAAGCACCTTGTGGGAAAATTTGGAAAGAGTAGAACAATCCTTTCTGAAAAACAGAAAAGATGGTATAATCTTTTTTTCTTTTTTAAAGATCTGAAGTAATTTTATTTTTATTTCTGTCACGTTAAGTCACGAGATTTCACCTTGATTTCTGGGTGGGGGCAGAAGGAAGGTGGTGTTAGGCATCGTCGGGGCTGTGGCCCGGTTGCCCTCAGGAGGTTCGGACCGGAAGGGGGGAGCATAGCCAGCTCGCTGACAGGCAGCTGATGTCCCATGTCCCCAGATCACACAGCTGACATGCGATGTCCTCCTCAGCTTCCAATGTGGACAGCTCTATTCAGCTGTCACCCGCTGTGGCCAGTGAGTTGGCGATCAGCTCGGCTGCCCTGGAAATCTCCCTCCAGGATCATGGCGGTCTTTTTCAGTTGCTCAGCCTTTTTCACCACAAATCTGGCCCTGTCTGCTTCCCGCTGAGCCACCTGTTTGGATTCTACCACTTCTGCGTCAAGGATACATCGTCCGGGATGAGCCCAAAGATGGCTCCTCGTTCTGTAAGGTGATAGCTCTCCGGGTGATGAGTTCTCCAGCATCACAGCGAGCCCCACTGACTCGAGACTCTGTGTGAGTAGACGGCAGTGCACGCCCCTCGCGGTCCTGGGCCATCCTGGTGAGGTGCCTGGGAGCCGGCCAGGGACAGGCCAGACAAGCACGCTTAAAGTGACGCTGAAGTTTTGTAAATCTTTGGTATTAGCGATGACTGACGCCATAAGCGGTCAAGAACAGAAGTTGAAGATAATTAATTGGGCCCTCCAGCCCTAAGATGAGAAAGTCAGTCTCTCCCCCATTGCAGCGTCCTGGCGTCCTGCACTCCACGGAGATGACTGCTCTGTGTCCAGCGTCCAGCATGCACGTTATGTAAGGCAGAGTTCACCACGCCTTCCATAAGGGCTTCAGCCCAGCCGAGCTTCCCGATGAACTCAAAGACTTTGGCAGCCACGTTCTCTTCACTGGCCCCTCGCACACTTCCTTCCACTCTGACCTCCACGTGAGTGGAGGATTTTTGTTGGTTTTAATTGCATAGCATTCAATACTTCTTCTTCTTCATGACACCTCGCTTATTTGGGGGGGAAGTATTGCTTCTCCACTGGTTACAGGCTGAAGGGGGCCCTGCTTCTACCTAGCTGAGGAGCAACTTCTGTAACGCAAGCCAACTGACTTGGATGCTCCCTCTCCAGAAATGAATGTGAGCAGATGACAAAAGACTAGAAATAGCTGTAGTCATCTAAGAAGTCAGGCTGGAACGTCAAGCTGTTTTTGCTATTGAAGAGATTGTTTGCTAATTCTCTCTGAGGCTTCCTTGGTTTCCAACAATTTTTAAGTCTACATCTTCAGGCTCATTATTGATAACACAATTTCACAATATCCTTCTGAGAAATTCTATTTTTTCAAGGGAGAGGAAGAGTTTCTTTGCTTCAGTGCAGCCAATGAACTTTTAGCTGAAACAGAAAATAGAAAAATGATGAAAGGATAATTTGCTTGAAAGAATAGATATTGAAGATGTTCTTGTAAGATATGCAAATTGCAGGTTATATGCAAATTAAGTTATCATTTTGTGAGAATTGGGGGCTTGAGAAGAGCCATACATTTTTTGTTTATTTTATTTTTTAGTTGTTACCAAAAGAAATGTATTAGAAACTAAGCAACAGTGATTAAAAGAATTGCTTATCTCATTGAGCCTAAAAAACATAAACTTTTCATGGCTCTCAACCAGAATAATTATGCCATTTTCCTTAAGAGTGCAAAATCAGTAAGGATTTGAGGATACAAATCAGATTTAGGGATTCATGGAGTACATTCCATCCACCAAACAGTGAGAGAATGAGGTGGGTTATTGAGTATATACTAGAAATTCTAGGACTCTGCTTAGATGGGTAGCTATCTGTATCTTATATATGAGAGTTGGTGAAATCAGTACCATCATAATGAATAAGAACTGTAGCAATGATAGGATTAAGGACTGAACAATTCCAGGAAGGACACTTACTCAGCTATCTATAGGCAGCACAGATTAAGGAAAAACTTAGTCTATAATGGACAAAGAGGGAAAAATAAGGTTATAACCCATAAAGCAGTGTGGAGCTTTAAACTCAGAGAGTAGCCATAAATACGGAAAATGAGTGGTGAAGTCAGAAATCTGGGGGAATAGGAATAGACTGAGATATGGTGCCACCAACTAACTTGGAGAACATGCAGAATCAAGGCATAGGGTCACACCCGCTTATTGAAATGGGGCTTGATAAGCAGAACATGAAACTCAAACCCTCATAAACTAGAAACTAATAATAAATTGAAGAATAGAGAAGGTCACAATAAAAGCAAAAAAAACCCACTAATTAAAATTGAGGGAGGGCTCAGCACTCATAGCTCAGTGGTTAGGGTGCCAGCTACATACACTGAAGCAGGTGGGTTTGAACCCTCGGGCCAGGTCTGCTAAACAACAATGACAACTGCAACAACAACAACAAAATAGCTAGACGTTGTGGTGGGTGCCTATACTCCCAGCTGCTTAGGAGGCTGATGCAAGAGAATTGCTTACTCACAAGAGTTAGAGGTTGCTGTGAACTGTGATGCCACTGCACTCTACCGAGGGTGATATGCAGAGACTCTGTCTAAAAAAAAAAAAAAAAAAAAAGGAAAAAAAGGGCAGCGACAGTGGCTCAAAGGACTAGAGTGCCAGCCCCATATGCTGGAGGTTCTGAGTTCAAATCCAGCCCTGGCCAAAAAACAAACAAAAAAATAAAAGAAAAAGAATTGAGGGAGTAGAAGAAATGGGGAGACAGGAGAGATCAGAGAGAGAAATCTCAGAGATCAGAGTTGTCAATGGGCATGTCAGTAGATTACAGTTAAAGGTTAGTACTGTAATGTAGATCAAGGACATGGATTTAGTGAATGGAATGTGCCATAAACAGAAATTCAAGTCAATATTGTTAGCAAAAAAAAGTCTGACAGATCAGTCAGTGATGAAGGGAAAATTGAGAGATGATAGCTAAGAGGGAGATGATTGAAGCTGGCTGAAATGTGTGTAGGCCACAAGGACAAAAGGATGGTACTAAGAAAAACCCTGATTTTGTAATAACTACACCTGCTTTCACTATCTTTTTTCCTTTACCAGTTCTTCAGGTTAACCTGTCTTCCTGAAATGAAATGATTTCCCTGATGATATAAGCTTCACATCATTGTGAGAACCAAGACTCCTTCATGCCAACAAGTTCCTTCTTCAGGGTTAGCTTCATTAGCACTAGTTTTCCCCCAAAAGCTTAGGAAATGATAGGGAGAGTACTAGGTTTCCTGTCTGGAGTGAAGGCCATATAGGAAGGTAGTATAAGTCCTACCATAGGTGCAGCAAGGTGCTGTGAACTTCAGCTGCATGAGTGGACAAGACCCTTGGGTGGAACACACAGCACAGGGATAAATAGCATCAGCAGGGAATAATGCACATACTTTGTGGGGAAAAGATGCTTTGGAAAAATGCATAGTAATCAAGAGTATGGACTTTAGAATCAGGCAAGTCTTGAATAAAATATTGGCTCTGCTACTTAATAATTGTGTAACCCCAAGCAAACTCCTTACCGCTCTGGCTCTATTTCATCATCTTTAAAATTGCTAATGAAACTTCATTACATAAATTAATTTATGTATGTAAAAGAAGACCCACAGTTCTTCTGTCACTAAATACATCCATTACAGGAGCAGACTACCAAACATACAGTGAGTGCTCATTAAAGGGTAGCTTAAAACAAAATCTAGCCAGTGGATCTAAGTACTTTTGGATTTCCAATTCCTATATATTTTCTATCTTAAACTCATATATTTTAAAACGTCTTATAATTTATTTTGTCCCAATTCTTTCTCTTGAACCTGACACATTCAACCTATGTCCATGTTTTCAGTCATTTCACTTCTTATTGTAGTATCTGTTTTATTGTATAAATAGGACATTATACTATATATAGTTTTCTTCATGAGAAGATAAATTCAATGGATATTCTATGTATATCCAGTGAAAAATAAAAAAGCAAACTATATACAATCACTCTTTTGCCCCTTGCAATCATTTCTCATCTTACGAACCACTATCTTGGCATCCCCTATCATGTAATATAAGACTCCCATCCTCAGGCCCTGATGTTTCTAATTTGATTTCCTCTGGTCCATTCCACCCACTTCTACCCACTAGCTTACTCAGTTCCAACCCTTGATATTTCCAGAACATTCCAAGTATTTTCTCATCTTAGAGTATTTGCTTTTGTTCTTTCTTTCTCCTGAAATGCTCTCACTCAGATGTTTGAACAACCAGATTTCCCTTTTCATTCTTTTTTTTTTTTTTTTTTTTTGCAGTTTTTGGCTGGGGTTGGGTTTGAACTCGCCACCTCTGGGATATGGGGCCAGTGCCCTAACTCCTTTGAGCCACAGATGCTGCCCCTCTTTTCATTCTTAATGCTCCTGACATGTTACATTGTCCTCGTAAGGCCTTCTATGACCAACCAAAATAAAGGCGTCTGTCTCTTCATCCATTCCCTTCCTTCCTCTCACAATACATTACTATCAGATATTATGGGTTTACTTGCAGATTATGTAGCTTCTCCACTAGAAAGTAAGCAACATGAAGGCAGGAAATTTACTTTATGACACTGACCAAAAGAGTTATTGCTTAAATAAAAGTTCACTAGAGACATTGAAGATAGTTGTATGCTTTTTAAATTTCAAGTGTAAGTGACCACTTTCCAAGAGTACACATTTTTGGATTGCAAAATATTATTATAAAATACTTGGCACACCAATACTCCTCAGAGAGTTCTATTTAGCCTACAGCAATTTTACACTGCAATGTCTTAGAAGAAGTCTAAGCTGTTTAGCTGGAGGGATATCATATACTTTAGAAAAGGAAAGTGGATACTTCCCAAATACTAGTTTATAAAGCATTATCATTGCAAGGAGGAATTTGACTATAAGACTATTTTAAATCCAGGTCTGCCTGGTTTCATGGGCTAAGCTTTTAGTTATTTTACTGCTATAATTTCAGAATGTCTTTTATATGTCTTATCATAGCACTAAGCACCCTTGATGGTAGTAATCTACACATATAACTAAAAGCAAGTAATACTGTAGCTTTTTAAAATTTATTTTTGAAGGTTTCAGAAGCAATAAAAAACTGAGGAATTTGGAGATCTATGGAATAGACAAGTGGCTTTTTTTCCCATTACACTTGTGGCAGACTTCAAGCTCCCAACTGTTGGAGAGTTTCACTCCCCTCACAAGCCCAAAAGTGGTAGCCACCAGTGAAGTGGGAGTTTCTTGAGAACAGCACCATGTTGTCAGCCCCTCAGGGTCACTTTCCCTCTCCCCATACCTGACCAGTGTCATACTGCTTTTCCACCTGTTATTGAACTTTGGTGCTTTAGTCCTCTTGTCACTGGACCCCACACAAACACTTCCCCACACTATGCCTGCACAGACAGCAGTAGCCTCAGAGGACTGGTGGATCCCAGAGGAACTCTGTGATCCAGAGGTTGGACATTTAGAGTGGGCTGCCTGCAGGCAAGAGGAGAATGTGCAAGCTGGGGTCCCTTGGGACAAAGGGAACCAGAAGGCCAACTCTCCCGCATTCAGACTCTTCACTCCCTCCCCTTCTCTGCCCATTGCTGCTGAGGGATAGTTCCCACATGTGTGGACACTAGTGCCCCAAGAGATTATTCAACCAGGACTCTCAGGAGCAGATGTTTCCCTTGTGTTACTATGCTTACCACACCTAGGTTTCCACAGACAGTGGGGCTCAAGCTTTTCTTCTTAAAGACCTACAGTGGACCAAGATGGGGTCTGACTATGAGCTCCCTGACCTCTTGCCCCCACCATGGTTTTGCCTGTGAGGCTACTCCAGTGGAAAGACATTAAGCCTGCCTAAGCACTCCAAGGCAACTCAGAACCAGCACATATCTTGCTGCACTATTGAAGCCTGCCCTTAGGGGATCAGAGAACAGGCCTGGCAAGGCCAGACTCCATACCCTTAGAGCTCAACTGGCAGGGAGAAGAGATTTGTGAACTACCTTGGGAAGAGGAGAGCCCATGAAGGCAGATCTAAAAGGAGAGTGTGGAGTGGGTCCCATCTGCAGCATATCCACAGGACACTTCCCCACCCACAGGAAAACTGTACTTTTGATCTGAGGCAGGATCCTGAGCAGAGAAGTTCTCAGCCTGCCCTGTCATTGCTAGTGACCTCAATTATTTTGGGTTGCTGCTTATGGCCAGAGAATAGGAGTTTCAGAGGGTAAGGGAAGAGGAAGAAGAGTGAAACTCACTTCCACCTGTCAAACTATGAATCTCAGACTGCCCCTCCCAAGCCAGCCTAATTTTTGGCTTGGTGAGGCCACTTCAGCCTTCCCTGGTAGCTTTCCCTTCCAGCAAGGGAGTTGACTCTGTTCAGAAGGCTCTCATGCCTGCCTTTGTGGAGCCTGAAGGCAGGCTTCCCTGACACAGCCCCACCCCTGCTTCACTCTTCCACCTGACTCTACTGTGCTGGAGAATAAGAAGTCCCCTGGGAGCTCCAGTGCCTTTTCACCACTTGGGACATCTGACTGCTTCTCCTAATTGACTAGAGACAGTGATAGGTCCCCCCAAATACCACTGCACTTGGATTTTTCTTACAAGCAACAACTACTGACAGTAAAAAAGAAGTTGTGCTGCTCATTTTAACATTTACTGATTTAAACATACAGGGCTTGGCAGACACTCATCCACAAGTGCTAATTTAGAAATTAAACTGGGATTCTCAACATAATTCACATTGTTAAGACCAAAGGGCTGAAGAAAGAGAAAGGATTTCAAATATCTCCATCTCTCTTATTGACAAGAGGCAGGGAATCTTCCCACACACAGTGCACTACCACTGCAGTCTGCAAATAACTAGCAATTGAGAAAACTGTCACAGTAATAACATCTATAACCACAGCATCCATCCAAAACCTAGACCCTGATGGATCTAGTATACACAAGTAAAGCCAAAAGTTTTTACCCAATATGTATCATAAAATATGCACACCTTTAAGGTGGGAGGGAATCTCATTCAAACAAAAGAAAATCCCACAACAGAAAGTGACAAAAAAATCCAGAGTAGAAGAATTTGTTGCAAAAACTCTACAAGTATGAAAAATCAGAGTGAAAAGACTTCTTGTTCCATCACAAAATGACCATAGCAGCTCTCCAGCAACAGATTCCAGCCAAATTTAAAATAGAGAAATGATGGGTAAATAATTCCAAGTATGGATTATGGGGAAGCTAAATAAGATATAAGAGAAAATGGAAAATCAACTCAAAGAAACCAGAAAAGTAACTCACACAATGAATGAAAAAAATTACTAAAGACATAGATATATTAAGAAAAATAGAACATCTGGAAAGGAAAAAATTCTTTTAGGGAAACACAAAACACAAGGGAAAGTTTTAAGAACAGAACAGACTAGAAGAGAGAATTTCCTAGCTGGAGACAGCTCTTTGGAATTAACCCACTCAATCAGAAACAAAGAACAAAGAATCAAGGGCAATGAAAAAAGCCATACAGAAATACAGGATTATGTAAAATGGCCAAATGTAAGAACTATAGGTATCCCTGATGATGAGGAAAAAAAAGGAAAATTACTGGAAAACCTATGTGAGGGAAAAATTGA
Organism: Arctocebus calabarensis; assembly: GCA_963573935.1. Lineage (NCBI taxonomy): Eukaryota > Metazoa > Chordata > Mammalia > Primates > Lorisidae > Arctocebus > Arctocebus calabarensis. The sequence goes on from CAUYON010063963.1 coordinate 9,182, forward strand.
GGAAAATGTCTCTGGTCTTGCTAGGAATTTAGACATCCACATACAAGAACCTAGGAGATTCATTGCAAAAGAACATTAAGGAGACATAATCATCAGACTAGCCAAAGTTAACATGAAGAAGGAACTCCTATGACCCATAAGGTGAAAACATCAAGTAATTTGATAAAGGACAACGCATTAGACTAACAGCAGACTTCACAACAGAAATCATACCAGCCCCAAAGAAAGAGGATCTTATCTTAAGTCTCCTTAAACAGAATAACTGCCAGCCAAAAATGTTGTATCCTGAAAGACTAAGTTTTATAAACGAAAGAGAAAGAAAATATTTCCCAGGAAACACTAAGGGAATTTTTCACCACTAGGTTTGCCCTAAAAAATGTAAAAATAACTAAAAGTTAAAATTCACAGCTATTGTAAAATAGTAGCACAAGGAAGAGAATGAAGCCAATAGGCATCAGAGTGATGAACAAAATAGTATCTCACATATCAATACTCACGTTGAATGTGAATCGTCTTAATAACTCCATTTGAAAATGGAGATTGGCTGAATAGATAAAAATACACAAACCAAATATATATAGTCTCCAAGAAACACATTTAGCTTACAATTATAAGATAAAGGGTGGAGAAAATATTTCTTGTAGAGGGAAAAAAAAAGCTAGCAGTAGTAGTTATTCTCATGTCCAATAAAATAGGCTTTAAATCAATAATGATAAAAAAGGACAAAGATAGTTATCATATAATAACAAAGGGATCACCAAATCTAAGGGAAAAAAAATCACAATCAGCGGGGACTTTGATACTCTGACAGAACTAGACAGATCATCAAAGCAAAAGATCAAAAAATAGACACTGAATTTAAGCAGGACTGTAGAATGCACAGACTTAACAAACATTTACAGAATTAATTCCCCCCCACAACTGTAGAATATGCATTCTTCTCATCAGCACATGGGATATTTTCCAAACTAGATCATATGTTAAGCCACAGAAAAGTCACAGCAAGTTTAGAAAAATAAAATTATGCAATACATATTCTCAAAACACAGTGGAATAAAACCAGAAGTCAATTCTAAGAGGAACTCTTAGAATTCATTCTACACAAATACATGGAAATTAAAAAGCCTACTGCTGAGCAATATTTGGGATCCTCATAAAAAATGGAAATCCTGATGAAATCAAGATGGAAACTTAAATATTTTCAGAATTTAATGACAAAAGCAACACAAGCTTCCAAAATCCATGGGAAACAGTGAAAACAGTACTAGCAGGGACTTTTGTAGCTTTAAATTCTTGCATCAAAAAAAGACAAAGATAATGAATTAATAATCTTATGTCATACTTTAAGGAGTTAGAAAAAAGAAGAATAAACCAAACCCAATGGTAACAGAAGAAAAGAAAGAACAAAGCTCAGAAATAACAAAGCTCAGAGCAGAACTAAAGAATATGGAAACAATCAACAATGATAAAAAAAAAAAATAACAGAAGAAAGGCAGCACCTGTGGCTCAAAGGAAAAGGGCACTGGCCCCATGTACTGGATGTGGCCATTCAAACCCAACCCAGGCCAAAAAGCTGAAAAAAATAAATAATTACCTAAAATCAACCAAACAAAAAATTGGTTCTTTGAAAAGATAAACAAAATCAATAGACTACTAGCCAGATTAGCCAGAAATAAGAAAGAAAGGAACCAAATAAGATCAATCAGAAATGAAAAAGGAGATATTAAAACTGATACCACAGGAAAAAAAATATTATCCATGACTACAGTGAAAACTTATACACAGAAATCCTGGAGGCTATGGATAAATTTTGGAAACACATAACTTCCCAAGATGGAATTAGGAAGAAACAGAAATCCTGAACAGATTAATAATGAACAGGGAGATGGAAAGTAACAAAATTTTTCCCAACAAACAAAAATCTGGAACAAGATGAATTCATAGCTGAAGTCTATGAGACCTATGTAGAAGAACCAGCATCTCTTCTACTGAAACTGTTTTATAACGTCAAGAGGGAGGCTCATTCTATGAAGCCAGTATCATGTGGAAATCAAAGACAGGAAAAGACACAGTAAAAAAGGGAAACTACAGACCATTATACCTTATGAACATAGATACAAAAATCTTCAACAAAATATTGCAAACCAAATCCAACAACACATCAAAAAGATAATCTACCATGATCAAGTGGGTTTCATCTCAGGGATGCAAATATAGTTTGACGTATGCAAATCAATCCATAATTCATTACAAAAAAAGAGTAAAAACAAACATCATATGAATATCTCAATAGATGCAGAAAATCTAGCACACCTTTATGATAAAAACTCTCAATAAATTGCATAGAAGTGGGGAGAAGCCAAGATGGCGGTCTATAGCCAGCTTTCCGCAGAGGCTCCCATCCAGAAGGAGAGTTAAATGACAGAAAGTTAGCAAGAAAGTCGATGGTTTGGATCTGAGCCAAAAGAGAAGGTTGAAGAATGCACATCAACGCTGCTGTGGTGACCTGTGACCCCAAGGACACAAACAAAAGGTATAGAACTCATCACCAAGCAGACGGGAGTCCCCTCCCCCATGAGAACGGATCGCAGTATACTCCATACCTCCATACAAACAAGCAAGCAGAGTTCAGATGTCCTCCCACTCTACCCCATGGGAGAGACCCCAGACCTCCTTCCCCTACCAGGTTGCCAAGGCACTCTCCTGCCAGGTATAAAACTGTATATATTCTCTACCTGCAAGTTTTCACTCCCACAGTCCTCTCCACTCTCACTCCAAGGTCTAGAGGTCTGTCCCCCACGGAGTCCAGATTCTTGGACATTTTCTTGAGGGTTGTGGATGGGGTGTGGACTATTGCTGATCTGTGCTGATTTCTGGCTTGGGAGTGGGGAGAGGAGGGTGAGCCGAGAGGAGGCCAAACTGGAAAGGTGGTCCCCAGAGGCACAGAGCAGCAGGCACAGTGGTGGGAACAATGGCAGTGGGGCTTGCACCCCTGGGGATGTTTAGAGGAGACACTCCCAGTTCCTCCAGGCAGCCAGGGGAAGCAGGCAGCTTCTCCAGTGCAGTCACCAGCAGAGCAGATGTGCAGCAGAGGTGCAGGCCCTGGCAGTGCAGGGTATGCCTGAGGTGGCACCAACCAGGGTGGAGCTGGGGGATTAGAATACATGGGCAGAGATAGCTGAATCCCAGGGTGGAAACTGTTTTACTCAGCTTCAGATGTACTTGGCCCTCAGGGCATGAAAGCTGAGACAAAGGGCTGGAACACACAGACTGGGTCAGCCCCATTTGCAGCCCAATGTCTGATCCGCAGGGGAAAATAGCCAGGACAGAAACAAATTCTGCGAACTTCTTCTGTTCTATCAGCAACATCAATTAGGGACAGAGCTGGAACTGAGTGAATCGCCCCAGCCCCTATCAAGCACCCAGGTTGTCAGGCCTTACCTCCCCCTGCCAAAGAGTGAGAGAGAGTGGCAGAGGGTGGTGGCCTGGCTGAGGAGCCACAGACCTCTCTGAGACCCAGCAGGTGCAAACCTCTGGACCAACTGCTCATTGGAGGAAACTGGATCACAGCCCTATGGGTTACCAAAGACTGGGTGTGACAGAGGGGCAAGATGGGGAAGGAGGCATGAAACCTTTCCAGTCTAATTTACTTGCTGGGGGGCGGGCCCTTCTGAGCTCACAGAGCACTGGGGCAAGTTATACTAGAGCTGCCAGCAGACCTCTGCTATCTAGCTGCCAGGGACTTTTGAAATCTTACATCTGAGGTTGGCACTGGCTAGGATAATTGATTGGGACCTCTTCAACTGGGCCAATCACCCGAGGACTTTCCAAAGTGCTACCCTGGGTATGTGGTAGTAGGAAAGTTTGATTTTCCTTTTCCAATTGTTGCCTGTGGGGAGAATGGTGACCTAACTGCTGGTATTTCTCCACATCTCAGACTTAAACCCAGAGTAACTGATTCACTAGGGTAAGACAGAGACCAGCTGAAAATAAGATAGAGCTACTAACCCCACCACACCAAGAAGGTCCCCAGTTTCTCAGGCAGTAGCACTGTACGGGTCCTTGGCAAAACTCTAGGGGAAAAGGTACAGAAACCAGTCCCAGCTTTCAGGCAAAGGACTGGTCAATCACTACTCCTAGAACCCCTAACCCAACTTATCCTTATCTACTCATCCAGCCAAAAGTGCAAAATAATCATGGGGCAGAATCAGCAGAAAACTCTGGCAACATGAACAACCACAGTAGATCAACCCCCCCCCCCACCAAGAAACAACTTGGTGGACACAAATAATGATCCTATGCATAAACGGATGGCTGCGATATCAAAATCAAATTCAGAATTTGGATTGCAAACAAGATCAATAAAATAGAAGAAAATTTGGAATTAGAAATTCAAGGTTCATTTCAAAAATGGTCCCAAGAAGTCAAGGAATTCAAAGACCAAGTGATCAAAAATTTTGACACATTGAGACAAGAAGTTGCAGCCCTCAAAGATCTGAGAAACATAGTAAAATCCCTTAGCAATAGAATTGGCAAGCAGAAGAAAGGATTTCTGACATTGAAGACAAAGCTTTCGAATGCTCCCAAGTCTACAAAAAGAAAGAGAAAAGGAAGGCAAAAACGGATCATTCTCTCAGTCAGCTCTGGGATAACGCGAAGAAAACCAATATTCACCTTATAGGGATACCTGAAAACAACGAAGTGGCATCACAAGGCACAGAGTCTCTTCTTTATGAGTTTATGAAAGAGAACTTTCCAGATATGCCAAGAGATTCTAAAATTCAGATAGCAGACAGTTTCAGGATCCCAGCACGACTCAACCCGAATAAGACATCCCCCAGGCACATCACAATTAACTTCACTGAAGTTAATATGAAGGAGAAAATTCTGAAAGCAGCCAGATGCAAGAAATCCATAACCTACAAGGGAAAGAATATTAGAATAACTGCAGATCTCTCTGATCAAACCTTTCAAGCTAGAAGACAATAGTCATTGAATTTTAATCTCCTAAAACAAAAGAACTTTCAACCCAGGATCCTGTAACCAGCTAAACTGAGTTTCATTTATGATGGAGAAATTAAATACTTTAATGACATCCACATGTTGAAGAAATTTGCTATAACTAAACTGGCTCTTCAGGATATTCTCAAACCTATCCTCCATAATGATCAGTGTAATCCTCCACCACAAAAGTAAAGTCATCCAAAAACTTTTTGTCAAATTTCAACTTCCACAGTGATGAAAAGATTAAAAATTTTCACTAGACTCTCTAAAGATTTGTCATTGTTTTCAATTAATGTGAATGGTTTAAATTGTCCTCTAAAGAGGCATAGTTTGGCTGACTGGATACAAAAACTCAGGCCAGATATCTGCTGCATACAAGAATCTCATCTTACCTTAAAAGATAACTGTAGACCTAAGGTGAAGGGATGGTCATCTATATTCCAGGCAAATGGAAAACAGAAAAAAGAAGGTGTTGCAATCTTATTTGCAGATACAATAGGCTTTAAACCAACTAAAATAAGGAAAGATAATGACATTCATTTCATATTTGTTAAAGGTACTCAATATTATGAGATTTCAATTATTAATATTTATGCATCCAACCAGAATGTGCCTCAATTTATAAGAAAAATTCTAATAGACATGAGTAACTTGATTTTCTCCAGCTCCATAGTGGTAGGAAATTTAATACTCCTTCAGCAGTGTTGGACAGATCCTCCAAGAAGAAACTAAGTAAAGAAATTTTAGATTTAAACTTAACCATTCAACATCTGGATTTAACAGACATCTACAGAACATTTCATCCTTATAAAATTGAATAAACATTCTTCTCATTGGCCCATGGAACATACTCCAAAATGAAACACATCTTAGGTCACAAGTCTAACATCAGCAAATTTAAAAGAATAGAAATTATTCCTTGCATCTTCTCAGACCATCATGGAATAAAAGTTGAACTCAGCAGTAACAGGAATATGCATATTCATACAAAAACATGGAAGCTAAATAACCTTATGCTGAAGGATAGATGAGGCATAGATGAGATTAACAAGGAAATTACCAAATTTTTGAAACAAAATGAAAATGAAGACATGAATTATCAGAACCTCTGGTATACTGCAAAGGCAGTCCTAAGAGGGAAATTTACAGCACTGCAAGCCTTCCTCAAGAGAATGGAAAGAGAAGACATTAACAACTTAAAGGGACATATCAAGCAACTAGTTCCTTTAAAGAGGAACTAGTATCTATATTACTCAACTTTTCCCAACCCAGTAGAAGAAAAGAAATACCAAAATCAGGGCAGAATTAAATGAAATTGAAAATAAAAGAATTATATAATAAATCAAAAAGTTGGTTCTTTAAAAAGTTGAATAAAATAGCTGAACTTTTGGCTAATCTAACCAGGAAAAAAAAGAGTAAAATTTCTAATTTCATCAATCAGAAATGGTAAAGACAAACAGACTCCTCAGAAAATCTTAATGAATATTACAAGAAATTTACTCTCAAAAATATGAAAATCTGAAGGAAATTGACCAATACTTGGAAGCACATAGACTTAGCCAGAATGAAGTGGAAATGTTGAACAGGCTGATATCAAGTTCTGAAATAGCATCAGCTATACAAAATCTCCCTAAAAAGAAAAGTCCAGGACCAGATGGCTTCACCTCAGAATTCTACCAAACCTTTAAAGAGGAACTAGTTATCTATATTACTCAACTTTTCCCAAAATGTACAAAATGATGGAATACTATCCAACACATTCTATGAAGTGAATATCACCTTGATCCCTAAACAAGGAAAAGACCCAACAAGAAAAGAAAACTATAGACCAATATCAGCAATGAATATTGATGTAAAAATATTCAATAAGATCCTAACAAACAGAATCCAGCAACACATCAAACAAATTATACACCACAACCAAGTGGGCTTTATCCCATGATCTCAAGGCTGGTTCGATATACGTAAAGCTATAAATGTAATTCATCACATAAACAAATTAAAAAATAGAGACCATCTGATTCTATCAATTGAAGCAGAAAATGTTTTTGATAATATCCAGCATCCCTTCATGATCAGAAGACTTAAGAAAATTGGTTTAGAAGGGACATTTTTTAAACTAATAGAGGCCATCTACAGCAAACCCACAGCCAATATCATATTGAATGGAGTTAAATTGAAACCATTTCCACTTAGACCAGGAAACAGGCAAGGTTGCCTGTTGTGCCTATTGCTCTTCAATTGTAATGGAAGTTTTAGCCATTGCAATCAGGGAAGAAAAGGCGATCAAGGGTATCCACATAGGGTCAGAAGAGATTAAACTTTCACTCTTCACAGATGATATGATTGTATATCTAGAAAACACCAGGGATTCTACTACAAAACTTTTAGAAATGATCAAGGAATACAGCAGCGTCTCAGGCTACAAAATCAACACCCATAAATCTGTAGCCTTTATATATACCAATAATAGTCATGCCGAAAAAACAGTCAAGAACTATAACCCTTTCACAGTAGTACCAAAGAAGATGAAATATTTGGGAGTTTACCTAACAAAGTATGTAAAGATTTTTATAAAGAGAACTATGAAACTCTAAGAAAAGAAATAGCTGAACATGTCAACAAATGGAAAAATATACCATGCTCCTAGCTGGGAAGAATCAACATTGTTAAAATGTCTATACCACCTAAAGCAATATATAATTTTAATGCAATTCCTAGCAAAGCTTCATTGTCATATTTTAAAGATCTCAAAAAAATAACACTTCGTTTTATATGGAATCCAAAAAAACCTCAAATAGCCAAGACATTACTCAGAAATAAAAACAAAGCAGGAGGAATCACGCTACCAGACCTGAGACTGTACTATAAATCAATAGTGATCAAAACAGCTTGATACTGGAACAAAAACAGAGAGATAGATGTTTGGAACAAAATAGAGTACCAAGAGATGAACCCAGCTACTTACCATTATTTGAACTTGACAAGCCAATTAAACATTTTCAGTGGGGAAAAGATTCCCTATTTAACATATGGTGCTGGATGAACTGGCTGGCGAACTTTAGAAGAATGAAAATAGACCCACACCTTTCACCATTAACTAAGATAGACTCTCACTGGTTCAATGATTTAAACTTAAGACATGAAACTATAAAATTACTGGAAGAAGGTTTATGGAAAACTCTTGAAGGAATCAGCCTGGGTGAATTTTTTATGAGGAGGATTCCCCAGGCAATTGAAGCAGTATCAAAAATAAACTACTGGGACCTGATCAAACTAAAAAGCTTCTGTACAGCCAAGAACATAGTATGTATAGCAAGCAGACAGACCTCAGAATGGGAGAAAATATTTGCAGGTTTTGCCTCTGACAAAGGTTTAATAACCAGAATACACAGAGAACTCAAATGTATTAGCAACAAAAAGACAAGTGATCCCATCTCAAGGTTGGCAAAGGACTTGAAGAGAAACTTCTCTGAAGAAGACAGGTGCACGGCCTACAGACACATGAAAAAAACTCACCATCCTAATCATCAGAGAAGTGCAAATAAAAACTACTTTGAGATATCATCTAACTCCAGTAAGATTAGCCCACATAACAAAATCTCAAAACCAGGGATGCTAGAGTGGATGTAGAGAAAAGGGAACACTTCTACATTGCTGGTGGGAATGCACACTAATACATTCCTTTTGGAAGGATGTTTGGAGAATACTTAGAGATCTAAAAATAGACCTGCCATTCGGTCCTATAATTCCTTTACTAGGTATATACCCAGAAGACCAAAAATCATATCATAATAAAGATATCTGTACCAGAATGCTATTGCAGCTCAATTTATAATTGCTAAGTTGTAGAAGAAGCCCAAGTGCCCATCAATGTACAAATGGATTAACAAATTATGGTACATGTATACCATGGAATATTATGCAGCCTTAA
>CAUYON010063970.1:0-11226 GCA_963573935.1 Arctocebus calabarensis
AGCAACCTCATACTCTTAGGCTTAAAGCAATTCTCTTGCCTCAGCCTCCCAAGTAGCCTGGACCACAGGCACCCTCCACAACACCCGGCTATTTTTCTTTTCTTTAGAGATGAGGTCTCACTCTAGCTCAGGCTGGTCTTGAACCCATGAGTTCAGGGAATCCACCCTTCTTGGCCTCCCAGAGTGCTAGGATTATAGGCATGAGTCACTGCACTTGCCAAATCTTTAGGTTTTTTTAAACATATAAGATCAAGTTATCTGCAAACAGATAATTTTACTTCTTTCCCATTTGGATGTCTTTTGTTTTACTTTCCTAATTGCTCTGGCTAGTTCTCACTTTATGTTGAGCAGAAGTGGTGAACAACTGCTTCCATGTCTTATTTCTGGTACACATATTAGGGAGAAAGTTTTCAGTCTTTCACCTATGGTGTTAGCTGTAGGTTGTTCACAGTCCTGGGGTCTAGGGTGGGAGATCTTGAATAATCATTACAGAATTTGGCTATCACAAAAAGATACAATGTTGTCCTTAAACAGGTCTATATAAATATTTGCTTATTTTCTCTTTTCCTTCCTAGTACTCTGTCCACCCTTTTCCACTTATTTTCTGTCCCCACAGTGGAACAAGACAATGGTGCCCACTGTGACCATTCCTATTCAACATAGTACTGGAAATCCTAGCCAGAGCAAACAGGTAAGAGAAAGAAATAAAGGACATCCAAATCAGGAAGGAGGTCAAACTATCCCTCTTTGCTGACAATATGATCTTATATCTGGAAAACCATAAAGACTCCACCAAAAGCCTCCTAGAATTGATAAATAAATGCAGAGAAGTCTCAGGTTACAAAACCAATGTACACAAATCAGTAGCATTTCTATATACCAATAACAATCAAGTTGAGAGTCAAATCAAGAACTTAATGCAATTTACAATAGCTGCAATGAAAATAAAATACATAAGAATAAACTTAACCATGGAGTTCCCAAGGTGAACTATAAAATACTAATAGTAGAAATCATAGATGACATAAACAAATGGAAAAACAGCCCATGCTCATAGATTTGAAGAATCAACATTGTTAAAATTTCCATACTGCCCAAAGTGATGTACAGATTCAGTGCAACTCCTATGAAAAACTTTATTTTAATGGCTATAAGTATTCTGTCTAGCATTTACCAAACACTCACAGTTTGAAGTGTGTGACTCAAAATGTGAACAGTGGTTACCACCAAACAGTAGGGCTAAGCATGCTAATTCTCTTTATCATACTTTTCTGCATTTTACAAAATATTGACAATGAACTTATATTACTTTAAAATTTTAAAAATAAGGCAATAACTGACTCAAGATAATCATATAATTGTAAAGATGAATAAAACTAAAGAAATTTAGACTTTGGGAAAAAATGACCAAAAAGCTTGTGATGAATCCAAAGCATACAGAATGAGCTTGCCCAGGATGCCACAGGCAATCAGTCAATTTCCCATCCTAACCTCTGCCTCTAGGATCTTGCCAGGGCACATTCCTCCCAAAGACATCCTTTTTTTTTTAAATAAGAGACAGAGTCTCACTTTGTGGCCCTTGGTAGAGTACCAAGACATCACAGCTCTTGGACTTAGGCGATTTTCTTGCCTCAGCCTCCCAAGTAGCTGGGACTACAGGCGCCTGCCACAATACCCAGCTATTTTTTTTGTTGTTGTTGTTGTCACAGTTTAGCTAGGGCCAGGTTCAAATCCGCCACCCTTGGTATATGGGGCCAGTGCCCTACTCACTGAGCCATAGGTACTGCTCCCAACTATGTCTTTATAGGCAGAAATGGCACTCAGTGGTTTGACAAATGCACTTTTAGTACGGAATGCATCTAGTAAACTGCTATAAGAACCTAACAGATCCTTTATTTTCTTCTCAAAATCCAGAGGGATATTTTATGAGGCAACTGTAGTACTAAAAGCAAAAGTACACTCTACATACATTATAATTATACTTCAACTCATACCTTTCACACTTGTTTCATTATTTAGAAGTCTGATGGTTATTTACTCTTTTTTTAAATCCCCCACATGGCATCACAGTACTACAAACATAAAGGTGTCCAACAGGGCCTTTTGCTGTTGTTTCTTGCATTTGCTTTTGTTGTTGTACTTTGTTGTTTTTTTTGTTTTTTTTTTTTTTTGAGTTCACAGAAAGTTTAGCTGAACATAGACTGCTAGGTTGAAAATTATTTTCCTGGGCGGTGCCTGTGGCTTAGTGAGAAGGGCGCTGGCCCCATATGCTGGAGGTGGCGCGTTCAAACCCAGCCCCCCAAAAAAAACTGAAGAAAAAAAAAAAGAAAAGAAAATTATTTTCCTCTGAATAGGGAGAGAATTTGTCTTTGGTTTCCTAGAGTTGCTGGTGAAAGTCTGCTGTCATTCTGGCTTCCATACCCTTGACTTGTTCATTTCTTTCTGTACAGCACTGTCCAAAAGATGTAGAACACAAACCATCTACATCATTTAAAAGTTTCTAGTAGCCACTTTAAAATAAAGTACAAAGAAACAACATTAATTCTAATAATATGTTTTATTTAACCCATATCAAAAATAAAATATCATTTTGACATGAGATCAATACAAAAATTATTAGTGAGATATTATGCTTTTTTTGTACTAAAAGTTCAAAATCTAGTGTCTATTTTATACTTACAACATATCTCAATTCAGACTAACCACATCTCAAGGGGTAAACAGTCAGTCACTTATGGCCAATGACTCCTACATTGGAGAGTGGACTGATGAGCTTTCAGGATTTTCTCTTGATCCCTAATATACTGAAGTTTTGGGCCAATTTATGTCTAGGTGTGAGTCTTTTCAATTGTTATGCTGGCCATCTATGGGCCCTTTCAATCATACATTGGACTCATACACTGGAATTTTGAGAAGTTTTCTTGAGGAAGAAAGAAGGTGAAGGAAGAAAAGAGGAGAAAGAGGAGGGACAAGGGAAAGAAGGAAAAGAAGATGAAGATTGTTATTACTATTATTATGCCATTTCCTCTCATCCTTTTTCTCAGTTCCTCTTTCTGAAACACCTATTAGATATCAAACCTTTTAGATAATTGTTTCAATGAATTACTCTTTTGCTACTATCCTTTTTCATTTTACTTCCCTTTTGTTCTACTTCTTGGGAAATTTCTTTAATACTATACTCCAATCCTTATTTGATGGTTTTTTTTGTTTGTTTGTTTTGTTTTTGAGACAGAGCCTCAAGCTGTAACCCTGGATAGAGTGCTAAGGCATCACAGCTCACAGCAACCTCCAATTCCTGGGCTCAAGTGAGTCTCTTGCCTCCGCCTCCCAAGTAGCTGGGACTACAGGCACCCGCCACAACACCTGGCCATTTTTTGGTTGCAGCCATCATTGTTGTTTGGTGGGCCCGGGCTGGATTCGAACCCGCCAGCTCAGGTGTACGTGGCTGGTGCCTTAGCTCGTTGAACCACAGGCGCCGAGCCCTTATTTGATGTTTTTAATTCAGCTGTCATTAAACTTCTTGAATTTTTTCTTGTTCTTTCTTATAACACCTGTTTTATGAATGAAATATCTTCATTTGGCTTGGTGCCCGTAGCGCAGTGGTTATAGCGCCAGCCACATACACGACAGGTGGCAGGTTCAAACTCAGCCTGAGCCAGCAATGACAATGACAACTGCAACAAAAATAGCTAGGTGTTGTGGCAGGCGCCTGCAGTCCCAGCTACGTGGGAGGTTTTGGCAAGAGAATCCCTTAAGCCCATGAGTTTGAGGTTGCTGTGAGCTGTGATGCTACGGCACTCTACCAAGGGCAACATCGTGAGACTCTGTCTCAAAAAAGAAAAAAAAGAAAAAAAGAAATATCTTCATTTATTTGTCTAAGAATATTAATAAAGAATTCTTTTTTTTTTTTTTTTTATTGAGACAGACACTGTGACCCTAAAAAGAGTGCCATGTTATCATAGCTAATAGCAACTTCAAACTTTTGGGTTCAAGCAATCCTCTGGCCTCAGCCTCCTGAGTAGCCGGGACTGCCACAATGCCCAGCTAATTTTTCTATTTTTTGTAGAGACAGGATCTCATTGCTCAGGTTGGCCTGAACTACTGAGCTCAAGCAATCCACTTGCCTTGGCCTCCCAAAGTGATAGAATTACAGGAATGAGCCAGAGAGCCCAGCCTCATAAAGGCTTCTTAAAGTCTTATTCTGTTCTCTTCTTATTTCTGTTTGCCCTAATTTCTGTTCTGGTATTTGTTTGTCTGGATCTGTCTGCCTTTGAGTAGCCAGGAGAGTTAGGGATGGAGCATGTATCTGACACCCAGAAATAATCTATGAACAGTTTAAGGAAGAATATTTCATTGTTCAGTATGCAGATTTAACTTTAATTCTCCTTCCCTCCCTTCCTCTTTCTTTTTTTTAAGCTAAGAGCCACACCTCTCCTCTATGCCTGGTGTGAGTTTCTGGAACTGCTACACTTCAAAGTCCACAAAAACTTGTAGTCTCTGGCCTTAGGCAAGACAAGTAGTGATTTCTGCTTGGCACAAGGGAGGGATCCAGACAGCCAGGCTCATGTGCACCCCCTGCCCAGGCCTTCTGGGTTCAGCTTCTTCCACTCATCTAAGTCAATTACCTCTGTTCCATGACTCCTCTCCTCCAAAAATATCTGTAGAATTCCCTGGTCTATTGATATTCCCTTTCTGTATTCTTTATTGTTTGTAATGTATTTTTATTTTTATTTTTTGAGACAGAGCCTCAAGCTGTCACCCTGGATAGAGTGCTGTGGCATCACAGCAACCTCCAATTCCTGGGCTCAAGTGAGTCTCCTGCCTCCGCCTCCCAAGTAGTTGGGACTACAGGTGCCCACCACAACGCCCAGCCATTTTTTGGTTGCAGCTGTTGTTGTTTGGCGGGCCCGGGCTGGATTCGAACCCACCAGCTCAGGTGTATGTGGCTGGCGCCTTAGTCCATTGAGCCACAGGCACCGAGCCTGTAATGTATTTTTTAAAAATTCTGTTCCTCTAATTTTAGTGAGGTCTCAGGAAGAAATTAAAACGATTACTATCTAGGAGGCCGAGGCAGGTGGATCACTTGAGCTCACTGGTTTTAGACCAGGTTGAGCAAGAATGAGACCTCATTTCTTTTTTTTTTTTTTTGTGGAGACAGAGTCTCACTCGATCGCCCTTGGTAGAATGCCATGGTGTCACACTGCTCACAGCAACCTCCAACTCCTGGGCCTAGGCGATTCTCTTGCCTCAGGCTCCCGAGTAACTGGGACTACAGGCGCCCGCCACAACGCCTGGCTATTTTTCTGTTTTGCAGTTCGGCTGAGGCTGGGTTTGAACCCGCCACCTTCAGCACATGGGACCGACACCCTACTCGCTGAGCCACAGGCACCGCCCGAGAGACCTCATTTCTAAAAAAAAAAATGTTGGACCTTGTGGTGGGTGCCAGTAGTCCCAGCTACTCAGGAGGCTGAGGCAAGGGAATCACTTAAGCCTAAGAGTTTGAGGTTGCTGTGAGCTATGATGCCATAGCACTCTACTGGGGGCAAGAAAGAGGTACTCTGTCTCAAAAAAAAAAAATACAATAAAATAAAATGGTTACTCTATCATCTGGTATTGAAAGTCCACCATTACAGACTCTGTGTAAGTAGCCTACTCCCGAGTTTGGTTAGAAAAAGTAATAATCGTAGTACCCATTATGAAAGTTATGTCTACATGATGTCAGTAGAATGTGCAAAATGGTCTATGGTTATATTCAGTACAATACACCAAAACGAATATAATCATTATCATTTAATGGAGAAGTAGTTGATTATTACATCTGTTTTTAAAAGACAGATATAATATTAAGAACAGTAATATGACTGGTTTTCTCTCATAATTTCTAACATAATTAGATAGGTTGATAGTCATCATGGGAAAATTTATCCAAAATATAAATGAAGATTTGATTGGAAGTCAGCAATTTCTTTCCAGGAAATTTCTTTTCTTTTTTTTTTTTTTTTTCCAAAGATATATATAAATGGTCAATAAGCACATGAAATGATGTTCAACCATAGTCATCAGGGAAATACAAATCAAAATGGCAATGAAATACCATTTCTTAGTCTTTATAATGGCTATTAATACCCCTTCCCCCCCAAATAATAAGTATTGGTTTTTGTTTTTGTTTTTTATTGTTTTTGACAGGGGCTAGGTTTGAACCCACCACCTCTGGCATATGGGGCCAACACCCTTCCTTTGAGCCACAGGTGCTGCCCAATAATAAGTATTGGTGAGGATGTAGAGCAGTTGGAGCCCTTGTGCATTGCGGGTGGTGTTGGGAAATTTATTTTCTATGTTTAAAAATATAAACTAAAATTCTTAGCTTTGTTTTTTGCAAACTTTAATTTTTGTATTTTATTCACTCATTAATTTTTCATGTTATTTTAATTTAATAATAAACTTTTTTTATGTGCTTGTCAGGATTCTTGACAAAACAGAGCGTACAGGAATTTAGAAGAGAATCTCTTAAAGAGCCCATTCCCAGAGGTGTGGGCAGGGCCAAGGGAACCAGCAGGGGATGTTGAGGGTCCCAAAGGCCAGCAAGAGTGGCCTAAAAAGACCAGGACATGAAATGGTGTTTCCAGCCATAAATGCTTGAGCTGTCATCTCTGTGGGATTTAGCCCCTGACAGGCAGGGAGGGAATGGAGGTAAGTACCCTGGCTTTCTTCTCTCTTTTTGTTTCCTGACCTTCCTTTACCTATTGACTGAATCCAACAAAAAATACAAGAGAGAGACAACTGCAGGATGCTTATGTCTGGCTGTCCAACCACAAGGGTCTGGCCCTGAAGCTCAGAGCCAGAGAACTTGAGAGCAGGGTGGGGATGGAGGCACAGGAGCAGAACCTGTCGCTCACAATATAAAATTGTCTGTGTGGGCTTAATTTGGAGAGAATCTAAAAACTATTTGGAACCATAGGACTTGGGGTAATGTTATCTCAAATTCCAACTGTTTTCTGAATTTTCAGTTCAATATTCTCTTTAGTTTTAGAAATTCTGTGTGCCACGTTCTACTTGATGGTTTGGCTTAAAAAGAACCTATATTTACACATTTTAGATTTTCTAAAGAGAGATGGAAATTATAACTTTTTTCGCAATTGAAGTAAAACAGAAATGTTTATATTTCTCCTTAAACACTTTCTATAGTGTTAATGTAATTTAAGATGTAAGTGAAAATCCAGTTCTCAAATCTATAACAATCCCAAACTTCCCATTAATTTGCTGATTTCTTTGTGCTCCATATTTAAAGTTTAATGAATGCTTAATAAAATTGTAGTGTTGATTTTCTTTTGTTTATGAAAGATGGCACTTTTAGCAAAGTCTTAATTAAGCATGTTAATAAAAATTCACTTTATTATTATTATTTTTTACTTTGATTTCATGGAGTTATCTGGGGGTTAATCGGTTGGCTTACAAAACTCCTTTGAGTTCAATCTGTGTTATGTGCTTGGAAGAACTTGAGAACTGGGCCTTTGGTTTATTTCTGGAATACTCACTTGAATTGCCTCTGCTTAGTTTTCAAAAGGTGGCTTCCCAGTTCTCTATTCATTTGTGCTCTGCACCCTCTCTTTCTCTTTGTAAATTTGGACGATTCACAATTCAAAACCCCTACCCTCTTTTGGTTTCCAGAAGTTCTGGTCTATGAAGCACTGTTGCTTAGCAACAGGCTAACTAGCTTCTTTCTCTCTATGGCAGACTAAAAAAGAGCTGATCGGAGCCTCAGCAAACTCTTATTTTTAAGGGAATATAAATGCAGTTTCTTATGCTATATTATTGATGGACTGTATAATGTCATGCCTATCCTTAAACTGCAACAAGATAGAAATGTATGTTTTAAAATCAAGTGCTTTTTACCAAAATTTGTATACATGTTTGATTTTAAAAGAATCCTTTTGCTTAAAAGTATTCCTTCTAATAAAATAAGATAATATTTTCCCTTAAATTTAAAGCAAAGAAAATGGGCATAATTTTAAGATGATTACAAAAACTTTTCCAAAATACCTTTTCTTATTAAAGTTTGCTTCATGTAGTATCTGGAATAAAAAGAGTGATGACAAAATAATCTTCAGATATCTTGTATCAAATTAAATATACAGCAGAAGCCAGTTTGAGATTCATGAATGTGGCGTCATGATACTGCAATAAATCAAAAAGATTTAAAAAAAAATCTTTAAGACACTCTAAAGTTAAATTCTATTGAACTGAGGAACAAATAAAGCTAAGGTAAAATTTGGTAGTTTCTCATTTAGCAATAAAGAACCACGATATTGCAAGTTCTTTATCTGTCAAACTGTTCTAAAAATCCCTTTTTCTAGAGAAAGAGAGAAAAAGAGTATGTTTAAACTACTTGGGGTGGGGATTACCTACAAACAATATTAAAAACCTCTCAAATTTAAATTTTATAAGATTTTTAAAGTTTAAGATGTACTGGCCAACATGGAGTAAGCACATTATAGCTTAGCTCTTCCACTCATCAGAACTAAAAATTCTGGACAAAACTAAATAAAAACTCCCCAAGGACTCTGGAAAATACAGACACATTGGAAGAAGAAGGGTGATAACACACGAAAAAACCACTGATACAGAAATGTATTTTCCAGTTTTTTGTTCTTGGTGGGGGAGAGGGGGCACTGGAAGTGGGCTAAGGGAACTAGGAAAAGGAAGAAGAGAAGGATGGAGGTCAATTTTCTGTTCTTTTAACCATCCCAGCTTTGACACAATGGTGGCTCCATTGAGAAACTCCCCAGTTGATGTGTGCAGCGAATTATCCAAGAAAAGCTTTGTGTTTCTGGCCCGGGAAAAGGAGCCCCCATGAACCAAAGTGTGCAGGGGAAGTCCTTAATCATTTTTCTCTCCATTCTTCTTTTTATTTCCCAGGCCCATTGTGAGGGAGACACTTGTCAACATACTATGAAAAGGCAGAACAGGCAACAAGGTTCCAAGATGTTCCTATAAGTAGTGTGTCTTGGGGAATCTTAAAGAAGAGAGAGCTAGAAAAGGAGAATCCCTAATTCTGTGTATGAACTGGCACAAGTTCTGGGCTCAGACCTAAGGGGCACATGCACAGATAGAGCCAAACAAGTGAATTAAGTCTTGGAAACTGCCACTGGAACCATCACCACAGAGAGAGAGACAGCATTTGCAATCTGAACCTAACTGGGTTGACTGCTTGCTTAAATCAATATTCTCCAGGGGATTTTATCACATTGCAGAATCTGACAACATCCCCTTCAAAATGTTTAGTATACAGTTCAAAATTATCAAACATTCAAGGAACCAGGAAAACATGACCTATTCACAACAGAAAAGACAATTAATACATGTCAGTCCAAAAATGACTCAGATGTTGTATTATCAGACAAAAACTTAACGCAACTGTTATAGCCACACTGTTAGTATGAAAAGAAAGAGAGATGTTCTTGATAGAATATAGAAGCTATGAAAATTCCAAATGGGAATTTTAGAACTGAAAAATAATGTTTCTGAAGTTAAAAAAAAAATTATCAGATGAACTTAAGAGGAGAATAGCAATAACAGAAGAAGGGGATAATGACTTTAAGACAGGTCAATGGAAATTAAATAATTGGAAGATTAAATAAAATGAACAGAGCTTTAGGAATCTGTGAGACAGGATCAGAAGATCTCATATTTTTTCCTCTAGACTCTCAGAAAAGGAAAGTAATTGGTGCAGACACACACACACACAAAATGTTTTTAGAAATAATTGCTGAAAACTTTCTAAGTTTGGTGAACAATATAAATACACATTCAAGAAACTCAGCAAAATCCAAGCAAGATGCTAGCATATCATAATCAAACTGCTGAAAACGGAAGATAAAAGTCTTGAAGTAGTCACAGAAAACAACATATTGGTTATAGGGAAAAGCAATTTGAATTACAGACAATTGTGCTATCTAATAAAAAATCATATAGGATGGACTCAGTGCCTGTAGCTCAGTGAGTACACCAAGACTGGTGGGTTCGAGCCCAGCCCGGGCCTGCTAAACAACAATGACAGCTGCAACCAAAAAAATAGCTGGGCGTTGTGGCAGTAGTCCCATCTACTTAGGAGGCTGAGGCAAGAGAATCACTTAAGCCCAAGAGTTGGTGGTTACTGTGAGTTGTGATGCCACAGCCCTCTGGCACTCTACCGATGGCAACATAGTAAGACTCTGTCTCAAAAAAAAAAAAATATATATATATATATACATATAGTAAATCATGTAAGCCAGAATACAGTGGAATATCTTTAGTAAGTACTCATGTAAAAGAATTATCAACCCAGAATTCTATATCCAGTGGAAATATTTTTTAGACATTACTGAAGAGTTCTATTAATAATATATATGGATCCAGAATTCTATATCCAGTGGAAGTATTCTTCAGGCATTACTGAAGAGTTCTCTTAATAACATATATTGGGCAGCGCCTCTAGCTCATTGGGTAGGGCACCAGCCACATACACTGGAGCTGGTGGGTTCGAATCTAGCCTGGGCTAGCTAAACAACTGCAACAACAAGAAAATAGCCAGGCATTGTGGTGGGCACCTGTAGGCCCAGCTACTTGGGAGGCTGAGGCAAGAGAATTGGTTAAACTCAAGAGTTTGAGGTTGTTGTGAGCTGTGACGCCATGGCACTCTACCAAGGGTAACATAGACTGTCTAAAAAAAAAAAATAACATATATCCACAGATTCATTGATTCCCCTCCTGCAAGTATGAGCTAGAATCAGTGATTGACTTCAAATGAATAGAATATGGCACAAGTGTCATTTTATAATTCTGAAATTTTAGTTATTATGGTTTAGCCTAACACCAGTCCTCTGACAACATGATTTGAGTATATTAACTGAAATTGCATAAATTACTATTTTTCTGCTAGCTGCCCAGCCCACAATTCACTTCAGAATAACAGATGTACATCATGAGCAGCGACTAATCATGTCACTTCTTTCCAAAACCTACGAGCGAATGGTCACTGAGCATCTGTGTTCACAGTACTCTACCAAGTGTGACAAAGTGAGACTCCCTCTCAAAAAATAAATAAATACGGCCGTCTTCCGCAGGCCGTTTCCACCGAGGAAAAGGAATCGTATCGTATGTCCGCTATCCAGAACCTCCACTCTTTCGACCCCTTTGCTGATGCAAGTAAGGGTGATGACCTGCTTCCTGCTGGCACTGAGGATTATA
>CAUYON010063972.1:0-17701 GCA_963573935.1 Arctocebus calabarensis
TGGTGAGTGCCTGTAGTCCCAGCTACTTGAGAGGTGGAGGTAAAGAGACTCACTTGAGCCCAGGAATTGGAGGTTGCTGTGAGCTGTGATGCCACAGCACTCTACCCAGGGTGACAGCTTGAGGCTCTGTCTCAAAAAAAAGAAGATGAAACTGGGACGGTGGGGGGCTTGCCCACGACTTGTTAGCGGGGACACCGTAACAACCTGGGTCCATCCTGGTACCTCCTGATTCGGGTGCAGAGTATGAGAGAAACATCTGCCTTGGGTTCAGATTTCTAGTGAGTGGAGAAATGGCCTTTGTTTATTCAGTCCTTGTGCTTAAAAAAAAATCAGATCTTACTTTTATGGATTTTTTTTTCCTGCTTCAAATTTTAGCCTAAAAAACATAACTCACAAAATTTGCACCAGGTATTTAGTTAATCAACTGTCACCAGATTGCATAAGTATTCACATGAACAGTGAGCAGCCGAATTATCAGTGGGACCAATTAGAGGCTTCTGGGCTGTTATTTTCTTAAAGGCATGTCAGTGGCTCTCCCCTGTCATGTGGGAAAATTCCTTATAACCTTTAGATAAAGGTGCTGGTACGTCTTAACAGCCTACACGCCTTTTGATATTGTCAGGAGATTCTCACCAAATGAGAAGATGAAATAACTGAGGTGGTTTGTAAGGCTTTAGAGATCGTATACTGTTGTTATTTGCCGGATAACCATGCACATCATACCAGCCTGCCAGTGTCACGTCTTAGAAGTTAGAGAAACAGCCCAGTCTGGGTCAGTCTTTCCACAAAGTGTGCGTGAGTCCCGGGTCTCACACAAACTGACAGTACTGGGGCTGCCCTTTGTCGGAGCAATGGCAAGAAATGCCTTCATCTCCTGTGTTTCTAGGCAATTCCATTGTATTTGGTAAGTACTAATCAGTAGATTTTTATAGCTTAGAGGAACGATTTCAATTTTTTTGACAAATTAATTGCAGACCTTTGAAGGCACACTTGGGCATGGTTCTTGCTGGCTTACTGATGTGAACTCATGCCGTGGTGATTCCCTGGTAAGGCAGAAATGAAATAACAGTCATTAAAAAACCCAATAAATCTTAGCACCTATTAAAATAGCCATTATGATTATTTAGTAAATCTCGGCCTGCATTTAAAGAAACGACTGCTTAGACCCTCCGTGGAGATCACCGTTTCTCCTCAAAGAGGCTGTGCTGTTTCATGCAGTTACGTGGGAGTCGTGGAAGAAGCCTTTTCTTTTAATTTTTTGTATTTTTTTTTTTTTTTGCGTTTTTCAGCTGGGGCTGGGTTTGAACCCGCCACCTCAGGCATACGGGGCCGCGCCCTACTCCTTTGAGCCACAGGCGCCGCCCCAGGGATAAGCCTTTTCTAGCACTCCACCGGGTGCCTCTCCCCTGTTCCACTAGAAACTGTAACAGTCAATATACAGATGAGGCTGGTCAATAAGTTAATTTACTACCTGGAGGGTAGATAAATTCAGGACAAAGTAAAAATATTGCAGTAAGAGCATCTTGTTTGGACATCATTTTATTTAAAAACTTTTCCCCCATCAAATGCCTTTATCTGGGACTGGGCATCATGCGTTCCTTTGCCCTCATGAAACATTTTTAAAGCACTTACCCATGTGTTGTCTAATTCGACAAAATGCACCAAAAATTACATTAGGCATGGAAATGTGAGTTTGTTGTTACCGGTATCATCATTGTCGGAAATGTAGTAACAACCAACATTTTTTGGAATCATGAGACAACTGTCTTTTTTTAATATATAATAGCTGTTTTAAGAGATAATTCACATCATAAAGTTCATTTCACTTTTCAGAGTGGAGAATTCAATAGTTACTGGTTTAGGCGGAGTTTCGTCACCGTGACCACCATGCATTTTGCATCACTGTCACAACCCTAAAAGAGACTCTGTGCCCATTATCACCCTTCCCCCATTCTCCTCAGGCCCTTTACCCTGGGCAGCACTGAGCCCCTCTGACTCTATAGATGAGTCTGTTCTGGCCCTTCGCACGGATGGAATCACAGGCCATGTGGTCTTTTGTGAGTGGTCCAGTTCACTAAGCTCACGTTTTCCAGGCTATGTTGTGAATCGGTGCTTCATTCCTTTTTATAACCAAACAATATTCCATCATATGTTATACCACATTTTACCTCTTCATTAGTTGATAGACATTTGGGCTGTTCCGTTTTTCCAACTATCATGAAGAATGTTGCTATAAGCATTCATTACAGGTTTTCAGGTTGAACTATATTTTCACTTCTCTTGGGTGTGTGGACCTAGGAGTGAAATGGCTGTGTCCTGTGCTAACTCCGTGCTTAATCTTTGGAAGATCTGCCAGAATGTATTCCTAAGTGACATCCCCATTTTCCTTTCCTACTAGCAGTATGTGGGGGTTCTGGTTCTCTCTACATGCTCCCAACATCTGTTTTTTCACTTGTCTTTTTGCTGTAGTTAAACAAGTGAGAGTGTGAGGTGGTGTCTCAGCATGGTTTTGAGTTGCACCTCCCCATAGCTAATGATATCAAGCAACTTCTCATATGCTATTGACCATTTTCTATCTTCTCAGGAGAACTATCTATTGATATCCTTTGCCCATTTTAAAATTGGATTTTGGGGCTGGGAGGCATGGCTCACGCCTGTTATCTTAGCACTCTGGGAGGCCGAATCCCGTGAGCTCAGGAGTTTGATACCAGCCTCAGCCGGAACAAGACCTGTTTCTAACAAAAATAGAAAAACTAGCTGGGTGTTTTTGTAGGTATCTATAGTCCCGGCTACTTGGGAAGTTGAGGCAACAGGATCACTTGAGTCCAGGAGTCTGAGGTTGCTATAAGCTATGATACCACGGCACCCTACCCAGGATGACAGAGTGAGACTCTGTGCCAAAAATAAACAAATAAATAAATAAACAAACTGGGGTTTTTGTTTTTATTATTGAGTTACAAACATTCTTTATGTGCTCTCTATGGAAGCTACTTATTAGATATAAGATTTGCAAATATTTCCTCCCATCTGGCATGCTGTCTTTCCACGTCCTTGGTGAGCACACCTGTCTGTCTGTACCCTCCTTGTTCTTCTTCTTCTTCTTTGTTTTTCTTGCAGTTTTTGGTCGGGGCTGGGTTTGAACCTGCACCTACGGTATATGGGGCCAGCGCCCTACTCCTTTGAGCCACAGGCACTGCCCCTCCCCCCCCATTCTTCAAGGCATGGTGTCTGCCAGGCTCTTCGGGTCTGACTCAGCCCAGCCCTCTTTGCTTCCCGGCCCTTGACTGGCCCTTGACATCTGCTCAGGAGCAGTAGCCACAAACCCTGAATCTCCAGGGCCTGCGACCCTGCCTAACACCAAGCAGGAGTGCAATGATCACTTGTTCAACCAAACTAAAACGAACCTTGAGTCTGGAAACAATGATTGTGACCAGTACTGACCCACGGAGGCCACAGAAAGACTGTCAAAGAATCTGGGGGTGGGAGGGAAATCAGGCTCTCGGTTTTTCTAGAAAGCACCCTTCCTGTTTTGTTTTCACCCGTTCCAGCCCTAATGATCCTGTAGTTCCCACGATGATAGGGCTGCGGCCACCGTGGGGCCCAGCACACCACAGGCTTCTTGGATCTGTCATGAACAGCAAACCAGAATTTATGTGACCAAGCATTAATTTTAGCCATTAGGTTGTTTATTGCAAATCCTTTAACTACTTTGGTGCCATCTACGCGTAGCTTAAATCTACGGTATCACGTCACGATCGTGCAGGAACACGACCACTGTGCTGGGTCGCGGGAGGTGCTGGTGACCTGCGAGGGACACAGAGGTTTTCTCTCCCTGATGAGACCCTTCGCAGAGGAGAGCTCTCCTGCTGATTTTTTAAAAAAATAATCTTTTAAAATGATCCTGTCCTTGTTTAAACTTTTCTGAATTAAAGCAGTAAATAGATTTTCCTTCATTTTTTAAAGCATTTTTTTTCTCACAATGATATTCTCGATTTGGTCTCTATAAATTTTCGCTACTGTTGAAAATGCTGCAAGTACTTTCACAAATACTCTTTTGACTGAAAACTATAGATAACATAAAGTAACAGTTACCCTTTGTAAAATGAGGGTGCGAATTTAATTGTCTAAGTAAAGTCCTTCTCACAACTCCCAACTTCTTGATTTTCAGTTCTGATGGGCACAAGTAAGACTATTTTAAAGTGAGGTGCAGGAAGACACCTTTAAAACGTGGGCCTGTGATGAGATTTGTACTCTCAGCCACTTTTATTTTTTATTTGACAGCGAGGCAGTTTAATTTAAAAGGAAAAAGCAGAGAGCACTAGTTGACACCGTAAGATGACTGATTTATTTTCTCTTAGCACAGTAAGACATGCTAAAATTACCTCATCTTAAAAGACGTAGTGGGATTCCTGAATGAGGAATACCCCCACCTTTGATATTTTTCCCTTTATGAAACAAAATAGCTCTATTTTGGGAGAGAGACTTTGGCAGACGTGCTGATTATAACACTGCATTGGAAAACAGTTACTGTGATTGACTACAATCGAGATGCCGCCATGGTAGTTAAAAGCCTGTAATAATGTGCTCACCACACTTCCGTGAGACTCATGGTAAGGAGGGGGTCCTTGAGAACCGCTTCTGTATCTCCCCCTGCACCCCCAGACAGCACTGCCTGGAACATGGCTGTATGGAGAGCTTGTTTCATTAGCAAGCTATTGTGTCTTCTTTGCCAGGATACGGGCTCAGCACAGTACAGGTGCTCAAAAAATATTTGATAGCTGTTGGAGAAACGGGAAGTATGTGAGAGGTCTGGGTTGGAGGTCACCAGGGTACCGCTTCACCCCTGAAGACCTTAAGTATTTAATCTCCTTGAACTTCAATTTATTCTTTGTAAAATAGGGGATAATACCATTACTTCTTTAGGGTAAGAATCATACCCCAAATGGATTAATTTTAGCTGTTATCAAAGTGAGCAGATTTCCTGACTTCCTACTTAAAACTTGACTGCCCTGATATCAGTGAACCAGTTTAAAAAAACATGGCCAAGCTCGGGCATTCTGCATTACCAATGAAGCCCTTCTCTATCAAAGAGATGTTATTTGGACTTTGATTCTATTAACTCTATACTGAATTAGAGTCAACCCCCACCAACACCGGGGAAGATGAAATACAGAAATTTTCCAGCATGATATTCTTGTCTTTGGAGATTGGCACTAATTCTTAGAAAAAAAACAAGTCAGTAGTTACTAGTTACTGAATCTAGTTTTCCAAAACACATATTTTTCTCTGTTACAGTCATTTATAGATATTTTTGCTTGCCACATTTTTCTTTTCCTGCTCTTGCTAAATCACCAAATGACTAACCTGTGTATTCCTAATGTATTAAAATTGTGAAAGGATTCCTCCAGGATTACGCGCTGATAAGGGTATTAGTTTGAGCAATATGTAAAAAGTGAAGGCCAAGTGAAGGGGCCTTGATGTTGTGAGCAGAATAATAAAGTGGACCCTGGAGATTGCCCTCCTAGAATCGGATTACTGGCTGTAGGAAGATGTCATTCTTAGGCTTGACGTCTCAGTAAGCCTTGAAGCTGTGTGTTTTACAAACTAGAAATTTACGTCCTTAAATAAAAATTACCAGACGTCAGTCTCTGCAGGTGCCAGCTGACAAATGTGTAGTGGTTCGGAGTTTAGAAGAAATGATACCCATTTCTTTGCCATTCAGACTCAAAAAGGATAGTTGAGGTAAAATGCTGCTGAAAAAATTACAGCATTCCCAGCGACCCAAAGATGTCACATGTTAATAAGGATTTATCTGAAAGGGTTTAATTGTTTCTCCTAATGACATGAGTGTTTGTGGCATTACAAATGTAACTCATATTTCCATTCTGATTATTACATTCTTTCCTGAGGCTGGTCTTGTTCTATTAAAGGGGGAGCAGATATCTTATTTAAAGAACTAAACTGCACAGCATTCTCACAAAGGTCCAGTACAGAACTAAATGTGTAATAGTAGTCATGACTTCTCCTGTATATAGTAGTAAAACTCACTGATTTTCATGGAATCGTCAAATGAGTTCTCTTCTCCTCCTAGAAATTCGAGCTCAACTTGTAGAACAACAAAAATGCCTGGAACAGCAAACGGAGATGCGAGTTCAGCTTCTTCAGGACCTGCAAGATTTCTTCCGAAAAAAAGCCGAAATTGAGACAGAATATTCTCGGAACCTAGAGAAGTTAGCAGAAAGATTCATGGCGAAAACAAGAAGCACTAAGGATCACCAACAGTACAAGTAAGAGAGACTCAATGTGCCTTTCCAAAGTGGCATGTTCCTTTTTGCCACCTTTGCTGGTTTTAGATTTTTCCACTTTTATCTGATAAGTGAATGGTGGGCATATTCCCATAAATAAAAGCAATGCCCTTCATTTGTTACTTATGCTCAACAATTTATCTTTTTTTTTTTTTTTGAGACAGACTCTCACTATGTCACCCTCCATAGAGTGCTGTGTCATCACAGCTCACAGCAACCTCCAACTCTTGAGTTCAAGTGATTCTTTTGCCTCCCAAGTAGCTGGGACTACAGGTGCCCAACACAACGCCTGACTATCTTTAGAGATGGGGTCTTGCTCTGACTCAAACTGGTCTCGAACCTGTGTGCTCAGGCAATCTACCTGCCTCAGCGTCCCAAGTGCTGGGAATACAGGCTTGAGCCACGGCACCCGGTCCCAATTTATTATTTTAAACTAATAGTATTCTCTTGACATTTTTCTCATTCATAAATATGTGGATAACTTTATATGTAAAAAGAGAAGGTAAATGTTTGTAAAATTCCTAATTGCAAGAAATTGGCAGTTTATTTCATCTGCCCAGGTAGGACAGATTTAAAATAGCTACTTCTTTAAGCAGAGCCCTCAGGATTTCCCCGGTGATTTTATACGAAAATAAGCAATGAGAGTTTCTCGGGTTTAGGGCTCACTGCACCCCTCACCCATCATCTTTATGGTCATTGCAATTGAGACTGATTTAAAATCAGGGTAATTAGTAAATTACGAGTGAGCATAATTAAACCTTACATTCACTGTACCTTATCTGTTTAAAATGCCTATAGACTGTTCTGATAATGAAATTTTCTTTATAATCCAAGTCCTAGAGACAGAGAGAGAGACAAGTAAGCAGGCGATTCCCGTGAAAGGTACTCATGCTCCAACAGGGGCGAGAGCCAGACGTCCAGACAGCTGTCTGGGATCTGTTCTCTAGTGGCGGTGGGAGGACACGGGACAGCCTTAGAGGAAGTGGCATCTAAACAAAGGGCTGAAGGGCAAGCTGGCTGGTCATATCCTCTGTTGGAACAGATGATGATATTCCAAATAGGGGGAAGGAACACAGTGGTAAGAAGTCGGCATAGAAGGGGTGTAGGCAGGTGTGCAGACCACAGTAACCCAGCATGGTCAGCAGTGAGGTGGTAAGGTGTGAAGTGTGAGGTGGTGAGGTGATGAGGTGTGAAGTAGTGAGGTATGAGCTGTGAGATGGTGAGGTGTGAGCTGTGAGGTGATGAGGTATCAGGTGGTGAGGTGTGAGCTGTGAGATGGTGAGGTGTCAGGTGGTGAGGTGTGAGGTCTGAGGTGGTAAGGTGTGAGGTGGTGACGTATGAGCTGTGAGGTGGTGAGGTGATGAGGTGGTGAGGTGTGAGTTGTGAGCTATAAGGTGGTGAGGTGATGAGGTAAGAAGTAGTGAGGTGATGAGGTGTGAGGTGGTGGGGTATGAGCTGTGTGGTGGTAAGTTGTGAGGTGGTAAGGTGTGAGATGTGAGGTGGTGAGGTGTGAGATGTGAGGTGGTGAGGTGTGAGCTGTGAGGTGGTGAGGTGATGAAGTGTGAGGTGGTGAGGTGTGAGCTGTGAGGTGATAAGTTGTAAGGTGGTGAGGTGTGAGATGTGAGGTGCTGAGGTGTGAGGTGGTGGGGTGTGAGCTGTGTGGTGGTAAGTTGTGAGGTGGTAAGGTGTGAGATGTGAGGTGGTGAGGTGTGAGCTATGAGGTGGTGAAGTATGAGCTCTGAGGTGGTGAGGTGTGAGGTGATGAGGTGTGAGCTGTGAGGTGGTGAGGTGATGAGGTGAGAAGTAGTGAGGTAAAGAGGTGTGCGGTGGTGAGGTATGAGCTGTGAGGTGATAAGTTGTAAGGTGGTGAAGTGTGAGGTGAAGTGTAAGGTGATGAGGTGTGAGCTGTCAGATAGTGAGGTGTGAACTGTGAGGTGGTAAGATGTGAGGTGGTGAGGTGAGCTGTGAGGTGAGCTGTGAGGTGAGCTGTAAGTTGATGAGGATGAGGTGTGAGATGGTGAGGTATGAGCTGTGAGGTGGTGAGGTGTGAGGTGTGAGCTGTGAGGCGGTGAGGTGATGAGGTTGTGAGGTTTGAGCTGGGTGTGATGAGGTGGTGAGGTGGTGAGGTGTGAGCTGTGAGGTGGTAATCTGTGAAGTGGTGACCTGTGCAGTGTGAGGTGGTGACCTGTGAGGTGGTAAAGTGTGAAGTGTGAGATGGTGAGCTGTGAAGTTGTGGGTGGTGAGCAGTGAGATGTGGGCTGCATGGCTGCAGGTGTGAACTGTAGTGGGTCAGAGTCCTGTGCATCCTCTTAGAGTGGGGCGTTCTCCTAACAGCATGAGAAGCCTCAGAGAGTTTTCAGTAGAAAGATAATCTGCTAACACCTGAATTTTACAATGGAGACAAAGATCAGCTAGGTGCCATGGCTCATAACTATAATGCCAGCACTTTTGGAGGCCAAGGTAGATGGATCACTTGAGGCTGGGAATCTGAGACCAACCTGGGCACCATAGCAAGACCCCATCTCTTAAAAAAATAATGAAGGCAGAGACCATAGATAGGACTGTGGACTAGAGGAAGACAGGGCAGTGCAGAGACCTCTTGCAGTGACAATCAGCTACCCTGCAGGTGGAAGATGTGCTCCTGTTGGGGAGACGGTAACAAGACAGCACAGACTTTCACTTCTAGAAACACAGCAGACTTGATAATCTGAAAACATACCTGTTACAAAACGCTCAGAGATTCTAGTTAAATATGTAATAAACATTATGTTAAATGTGTAACTGAACTCACAGGAAAATAAGGGAAATTTCCAAGGGCCAAAAGAGGAAAGGGAACTGAAAACCCAAGTGGAAGTCATCTCAAGCCGTTACCATGTGGGAAGAGGTCTGTGCAAGGTAAAAATTTGGAACTGAGGGCCCCCCACCACCAGCCCTGTCACATTCATCCTAGGAGCCAACAAGCTGAAGCGGTCAGTCAGAAAACGATCTGCCCACCTGTGCCGGGCACGAGAGCCCTGTCTGCTCAGCCTGGGCTGCAGAGCGGCTGTTGGGAAGCCCGTCTCTGCCAGTCTCTGCCTTGCTCCACGGCTGCAGGCTGCCTCGGGGCTTTCACCTCACCCCCACGGCCTTGGATCCTACACAGAAAGTAGGGTGGGAATCTTCTTGGGGCAACTTTGCAGATGCAAACGCAGAGCTATTCTAGATAAAGAATGCCTCCGTCCCCTCTCTCTCTTTTACTTTCTCTCCCTCTCCTTCTCTTACTCTTCGCCCCTACCTTTTCCTCCTTCCCTCCCTCTCTCTCTCTCCCTCTCTTCCCTCACCCCACTCTCAGATGCTTTTAACCTTTAGTGTTGGTCGAGCATAGACATAATTCTTAATGAAGACTCCGGGGTGAGCAAATGACAATTGTGTTTGACAGACTGGCTGGAAAGAGGGGCCACACACATGTGTACACAGTTACAGCGAGTGTTCCTTTTTAAAAGCAATTGCAGATAAGAAGACAGCCGCTCCACCCACTCCACATGTTTTCAGCGTCTTCTGGGTTTGCACTTGGTAATTGTGAGCTGAGACCCGAGGTGGGTCCACAGACCTTCCCCTGAGACCCCAGGTGGGTCCTCGGACCTTCCTCTGCCACTTTGTGCCCTCCTAGTCTGTCTGGTAGTTTCCTTCAAAGGGAGAGCAGTCTGAGATTTTCTTTGACTTGAGTAAGTTTATTATTGAATAAGAGGAATCATAAGTCTGCCAGGATTAGGAGACTCAAAGACATGCTTTAGACTCATGAGGTGATGAGGTTGTGAGTGAGTCAGCCACTGGCTCCACTTGACCTCTCTGAACCTGGTTTCCTCACTTGTAAAAGAAGCTTTATGACTGACTGTCCAGTGAGGACCAGGACAGTGTCCTTACTATTCCTTCCTATGACTGACGGCCGCCGTGGACATGTCCGCACTGTTCCTTCTCTACCAAACATGTCACATCTTCAACATGCTAACATTGCCATCAATGAAGCTCGACTGTGGAGTCTAGCTCTTATTTTTCTGGGGATGCTTATTGCATTGAACAACCCTTGACCCAGAGTTGCCACTGAGTAGTGGGAAGACCACGGCATAGCTCAGCCTCCCTGGACTCAAAGACTCTCCGTCACTAGCTTTGGTCCTTGTCAAATCACGAGCCTTGCCCAGCCTCACTTCTCTCACTGATAGAAAGGATACGAAGGATGTCAGTCTTGTACCGCAGTGGCAGGGACCAAGCAGAGTCAGTGTCCCCAACGTCTGTAGAACAGCCCTGGATAGAAACAGCTAACTTTATGCCACACTTACTGTGTGGCCGAGGCATTGTGGTAAGCATATAAAAACATATACTAACTAAGGCAGTGCCTGTGGCTCAAATGAGTAAGGTACTGGCCCCATATACAGGAGATGGCAGGTTCAACTGCAAAAATATATATATACATATATTACTAACTAGAATACTCTGCATAGTAACCTTGTGAGGTAAGTACGGAAGTAGCTGGGGCACAGGAAGGGTAAAATAATTTGCCCAAGATCACACAGCTAAGAAGCGACAGCTCAGGGCTTTGGACCTGTACAGGATATGGGGACATGGGCAGCACCCACAGTCTCCACCCGAGTCCCCTGACCACTGTTGTTTTGGCTGTTGACGTCATTATTCCCGCCGCTGCTGTTAAGGGAATAAGGATGATGTGTTTATTCAGTGAATGAAGCAACATTTAATACACACTAGGGGGCTCTGAGGACACAAAGACCGTGTCGCCCCTGCAGTACCAAATAGGCACAGGCAAGTTAGTGTCAAGGTCGCGTTTCCCCTGCAGCTGGCAGCTGGAGAACGTTAGTGAAAATGCTGCAGTCACCTGCTGTGGAGCCGGTGACTTGAGAAACAAGAAGGGCCCCAGGTGGAGGGTGAAACTCTTACTGTGCTAGTGGGGAGACGGGGTTGCTCTGATGGGCAGCGTGCGCGGACCCCCAATCAGGATTCCTTCCCCAAGCCCCTTCCTGGTTTCATCTTCCACTTTCCTTTTCTACTGGAGAGGGTTTGACTTGTGCATATTAAATCCTGAATCTGAGAGACTTAAAGGCAGAAAGACCTAACTTAACCATTTCTTTCCTAACTCAGTTAACATTCATGGTCACAAGTGATCATGAATAAAAGGAGAATAACAAATCTGCGTTAAACGGCACTTGTGGGCCGGGTGCCGTGGCTCACACCTGTAATCTCAGCGCTCTGGGAAGCCAAGGTGGGAGGATCCCTTGAGTTTTGGAGTTTGAGACCAGCTTGAGCAAGAGTGAGACCCCATCTCTACTAAAAGATGGAAAACTTAGCAGGTGTCATGATGGGCACCTGTAGTCCAGCTAGCGGGGAGGCTGAGGCAGGAGGATCACTTGAGCCCAGGAGTGTGAGGTTGCTGTGAGCTGTGACGACAGCACAGTACTCTAGCCTGGGGGACAGAATGAGACACTGTCTCAAAAAAAAAAACAATGGCACATGTGTTCTTGTGTTAGGATAAATATTCTGTGTCCTTGTGCCATTTACGGTTAGCTTTTAAAGTAAAAATCAAAATTTTAAAAATTGACCTTTTTTAAGCAGTGATATCCCAGTCACTCACTGTTTTTGTTTGGAGTTTTTCTTTAAGATTTTTTAAGAGTCTCTTTTTCCAGTTCATGTTTACTTTTAGCTTTTATCTAGGATAAAATAAGGAGCAGTTATAAATATGAAATGGTTGAATGGGTTTCAACAGGACATATGACAGGTCACCAGCCAGCAGACTTCTTGGTTCCTTCACAAGCCTTGCGGTGACGCAGGGCAGTTCTGGTTCCCAGGGACACTCTGGAGGCTAAAGGTTATGTGTCAGGGGACTAATAAGTAACCCTCGAATTTATGTTCCATGGAAAGCATAACTAGCCAACTTCTTTTCCAGTGACAGGCAGAACGCTCAAGCAGACTGTGCGCGGTGGTTAACCACGGTCTGTCTGGGACAGTGGTCAGTAGACTTCTATGCAGACATAAGTCGCTTTCTTCAATGGGGTGTTTAAAGCTGAAGGCTGCCTACGCGCTTTGTATGGTCCCGGGCCCTGTCAGGAGTGTGGGTTTTCACCGGTGTTCCCAGGCCACATTTTTCCTTCCAGGCCTGGAGGGTTGCTGGCCTGAGCCGGGCATAGGAGGGAGGCTGTCCTCTGGCTGGGCCTGGCTAAGCAGTGCTCATGGCGACGGTTTCTATGTGTGGTGGCCCCTAGTTTGCTCTGGGGACTGTACCCAGCTGGTTGGGACAGTGCTGACACTGACAGTAACTCTGCCCTTCCCCACCGCCTAGGAAAGACCAGAACCTGCTGTCTCCCGTGAACTGCTGGTATCTGCTCCTGAACCAAGTGAGGCGGGAGAGCAAGGACCACGCCACGCTGAGCGACATCTACCTGAACAACGTCATCACCCGGTTCACGCAGATCAGTGAAGACTCCACACGCATGTTCAAGAAGGTGCGGCCCAGACCCCACAGCGCAGGTTCTCGGCCCACAGCCCCCGAGTGCACGTTCTGAGCCCATGAACCCCACAGTGCACTTTCTGAGCCTATGAACCTCACAGTGCACTTTCTGAGCCCATGAACCCCACAGTGCACTTTCTGAGCCCATGAACCCCACAGTGCACCCTCTGAGCCCATGAACCCCACAGTGTACTTACTGAGCCCATGAACCCCACAGTGTACTTACTGAGCCCATGAACCCCCACAGTACACTTTCTGAGCCCATGAACCCCCACAGTACACTTTCTGAGCCCATGAACCCCACAGTGCACCCTCTGAGCCCATTAACCCCACAGTGTACTTACTGAGCCCATGAACCCCACGGTGCACCCTCTGAGCCCATGAACCCCACAGTGCACCCTCTGAGCCCATGAACCCCACAGTGTACTTACTGAGCCCATGAACCCCACGGTGCACCCTCTGAGCCCATGAACCCCACAGTGCACTTTCTTGGCCCATGAACCCCACAGTGCACTTTCTTGGCCCATGAACCCCCACAGTGCACTTTCTTGGCCCATGAACCCCCACAGTGCACTTTCTTGGCCCATGAACCCCACAGTGCACTTTCTTGGCCTATGAACCCCCACAGTACACTTTCTGAGCCTATAAACCCCCACAGTGTGCTTTCTGGGCCCACAAGCCCCACAATGTGCTTTCTTGGCCCATGAACCCCTACAGTGTGCTTTCTGGGCCCACAAACCCCATAGTGTGCTTTCTCGGCCCATGAACCCCCACAGTGCAGTTTCTGTGTGGGGACCCACAACCCCTCACCCCAGTGACCTTTCTGGACCTATAATCTCACAGTGTACTTTCTGATAACTGCTTTCCCCATGACTGAGTCTGAGAATACTATCTCAAAAACATTAGGTGAGTGAATGTTTTAAAGGCACAGAATAAGAAGCCACCTGAACAGGCATGCTCACTTGCGGAGTTGTGACCCAGTGCATCTGTGAGCTGAGTGGCGTCAGCAAAGGTTTGTGATGAGAGAGGCCTGCCCCTCCGCCCTTACAGACCTGTGAACAGTCAAGCATGGGGGTGTCCTTGAATTCTGGGTCGCGAGCTCACACGTCATCAGAGACTTGTGACGAACAGGATGACCACACGTGCTGTTCACACAAAAATTATCACAGCCTTGCCTCGCTCCCACCAGCCCAGCAGCGGGGCTGAGAGCCTCATGAAGCAGATTCAACGGGGCTCAGAAAGCTCAGTGCCTGCACCTGAGAGCGTCTTCCTTCCCAAGTGCACCAGGAACCAGACCTGGGTTTTAAGGCTTCTTGTCATCACTGCTAGTCTCAGCCGACTCTCAGCAAGCTTTTTGTTGTTTGTACATTTTTGGTGAGCACAATGGTAGAATAGGACCATTTCCCAGTCAGAGAACACGGCCACTTGCCCAGTAACCCTGGCTTTCTTCTTCTGCCTGTAGAATGAGGTCCCCCGCTCCCAGTTTTTGCTGATCATTAGTGCTGTGGTCTGTACCTGCCCCTGCACCTCTGGTTAGGGAGTGGTCATTAGTTTTGGGGGGTGAGCCCTGAAGATTAATAACGTCTTTATGAAAGGGTCCCCGTAAAATAAGGAGGCAGTGTTACACAGCCAGCTGGAAAGCTCCTCAGTCATGTTCGATGTATCCAGGCTAGGTTAGATTTCTGACCTAGGAACAGAGTTCAGCAAGCTCTAAGTCAGTTTGTGCTCTGTTAAACAGAAAAAAATTTTTTCAAAGAAAGGAATTTTAACAATTGGAATTAAGGAGCATATTAATTAAGATAATACACAGAGAAATATCCCGTGTGTCTTAAATAATCAGAGCTTTAAAAACTAGTTCAGACTCAGCCGTGAGAGTGAGCTAATGTTCTTGTACATTTCTGCAGAGGCCTCGTTTGTCTCAGGGGGATCTTCTGAGCATCTCTTAGGAGCAGGAGACCGTGCTGATAGGTGGTAGAAAAGCTACAAGGATGAGGAGTCCCTTGTGCTCAAGGTGGTCACAGTTTATCCAGATTTGGGTGACACTATGTGATGCTTCCCATCCCCCCAGCGCCTCCCATAGTTCGTTTGTTTATCCACTGAACAGAACATCCATGACAGGCCTGGCCCGGGAAGGCGTGTCCCTGCCTGCAAGGAGCGCCTTACAGTAATTGCCAGTTACTGTGCTGGGGTGCAGGACCCATGG
Source organism: Arctocebus calabarensis (assembly GCA_963573935.1). Taxonomy (NCBI): domain Eukaryota; kingdom Metazoa; phylum Chordata; class Mammalia; order Primates; family Lorisidae; genus Arctocebus; species Arctocebus calabarensis. The sequence continues at coordinate 15,002 of CAUYON010063972.1, forward strand.
TGGGAGCTGGAGGCTGCAGATGCTGACGCTGCCTGGGGGTCAGGAAGCCTCCGTGGGAGAGGGAAGGCTTGAAGTGAGACTTGCCGGAGGAGGAGGAGTGGCTGGCCAAGCAGAGGCCAGCGAGCTCCTGGGAGCTGGGCAGGGGGAGCGAAAGCATGCCGCCCTCAGTGAGGGAGCTCCATGTCAGGGGACCGGGCTTGGTGACGAGTGGGTGACGCCGGGTGAGGCTGGAAAGGACGGGCAGATGAGAAGCGGCTTTGTGTGTCTGGTTACGTGGCATGTGTATGTATTTCGTAAACCAAAGGCAAGGACTTGTCACAGTTGATAGAAATCTCGGGCTAAGAGTGAAGTAGCCCTGGACTCGGGGCCCGGCCCTTCAGTTTGCTTGTGTTCTGATCCTGGGAGATCATTCAGAAGCCCCGAGAGAGTGCTCTGGACGCTCCATGGGGTGAGGAAGGCCAGACCGTGCAGAGAGAGAGGCTGAAGAGTTGCAGCCCACTGCCAGCCTTTGCGAGGTCCCACACCCAAGAAGGAGTTCTGGCCTTTGTTTTGCAGTCAGTAGATCCAGGCTGCTCTGGAGGAGGGAGTAAGTAAATATTGGGGTAAGGCAGCTCCCTTTGGTGGAGAGTAATTCCCAGGGGTAATTGCCAGATGGCTCAGCTGTGAGTTACATCAGCCGGCAGTCAATATTCCTAGTAGCTGGGAAAATGAGTTCCTGGCTTTTGAATAGAGGTCTGGGGAATGCACAGTAAACACACATACACACACACAGCACCCATATACACATACACACACAGACACATATACACGCACACACTCAGACAGACATATGCCCCTGTCTGCTACCAAGGAGTTGTTTTTGTTTTTTTGTAGAGACAGAGTCTCACTTTATTGCCCTCTGTAGAGTGCTGTAACATCACAGCTCACAGCAACCTCCAACTCCTGGGCTTAGGGGATTCTCTTGCCTCAGCCTCCCGAGTAGCTGGGACCACAGGTGCCCACCACAACGCCCGGCTATTTTTTTGTTCCAGTTTGGCCGGGGCCGATTTTGAACCTGCCACCCTCTGCATACAGGGCCGGTGCCCTACCCATTGACCACAGATGCCGCCTCCCAGGAGTTTTCTTATCCAAATTTTCTGGGACTCAGAGAAGCATAGTCCTCGGAAACTACTTATTTTCCATGGACTCCTGGCTACTTTGGATTAAGGAGGGTGAATGTTCCTGCTTCTTGAACCATCTTCTCTCTCCTGACCATTACTGACCAGCTGGAGGGTAACAGGGACTGTGGTGGCAGAGATCAAATTCTCTCTACCTCTGATGAACACAGAGCCTGCCCACCTCGTCTTTCTAGCTGTTACTTCTAGAAGGAGAAAGATCAGGAGAGGCCCATGGAGTGTTGAGCACCTGGCTCTCTCCAGTTCAGTCACTGAAAGGACAGGAAGCCAGCACCTGTGTCTATCAAGTCCAAAGAAGTTCAGATCCCCTTGGGTGAGAAAGCAAGACTGGGCTTCTCTGCTGCCCCCCACCCCATCACCGACCCTCCTCTTCAATTCTTTCATCATCCTTGTTCTGTCAAAGTGGAAAGAAACCACCAGGGCTGGTGTGCAGGGGCCTTCAGCACCGCTGCAGAGTCCTAGTGAGTTAGTGCTTACCTTTCTCAGGAGGGGATTCTGAGTCCCTCATTTTTCAGAAATCTCTCCCGGCTGGGTTGAGGTCCAGGTGGGAGCTGTGTGCTCAGTGCTTCGGGCCCCGTACGTGGCTGTGTCTCATTCAGTTTAGTCAAAGGCAGAAAATCCTCTAACCCAAACTGTTCTGGCAAATGGGGAGTTTGGAACAGGTAATTCCAGGAATGTTTTTGTATCCAAAGGATATAATAATCAGAGGACGTGTGTAGGAATCCCCAGTTCCACGCATAGTTACAGGGAACAGCTCCAGGACTTCAATGTTAGTTGTGACAGAATCAGTCTAGACAGAGCTGCCTACAGGTGAAAGAAAGTTTTCAACAGGTAGAAAAAGGGAAGACTCTTAGAAACAATACCCAATTATTCAGATATTGTGTATTTCAGATTTAAACCTTTAAAACTCTAAATGAAGCCTATTGGTCAGAATAACATACTAATTGAGCTTTTAGACTCTGAAATCAGATAGTCTGACTTAGATGTTAGTAGTTATATGGACTTAGAAGTACCTGCATTTGTAAATAAGGCCAGAGTAGCTTGTAGCCAGTCTCTTTATTATGCTCTGTATTGCAAACACATAGTCTATATACCTGCGATAACTACATAATGTGAGATGATACCAGATATTATACTAAATATGTCCTCACTCTGAGGAGTCTGTCTGACTCATTTATAAGTATGACGAACACCCTCACAATATCGTTGTAGCGGCTCGGCGCCTGTGGCTCAACGGGCTAAGGCGCCAGCCACGTACACCTGAGCTGGCAGGTTCGAATCCCGCCCAGACCCACCAAACAACAATGATGGCTGCAACCAAAAAATGGTCGGGCGTTGTGGTGGGCGCCTGTAGTCCCAGCTACTTGGGAGGCAGAGGCAGGATACTCGCTTGAGCGAGGTCTCAATTGGAGGTTGAAGGTTGCTGTGAGATGTGATGCCACGGCACTCTATCCAGGGTGACAGCTTGAGGCTCTGTCTCAAAAAAAACAATATCGTTGTAGCTGAATTACTTGTTTGTTTGTTT
>CAUYON010063974.1:0-18166 GCA_963573935.1 Arctocebus calabarensis
CAACAAAACCAAATTACTCTGAGATGTCTCCGGACATCCTCCTAGGAAAACACTAGGCTTTTGTTTAAAAAATAAATGCCTATGATACAATTATTACTTTTTAGACTGTTTTACAATTTCTACCTGTTATAAGGTACAAAGGAACACATTCAACACGGACCCACAACATATATAGAACCATCTCCAAAGAACAATTTGTACAGAAAGTGAATATATTAGGTGTTAATATTTATCAGACAGATACAGCTTTCCCAAAGTAGCAAAGATTTTTGTGGCAGTTGATGGAAACATCTTCGGTAGAACCAAACAAAGAAATAAAAATCTACCACACATTTTTAACCAAAGCCACTTTTACAAGGAAAAATAAGTGACACAAGATAATGTACTTTAAGTTAGTAGCATATAGAATATTATTTTTTTCACAAGAGAGATAGGCCTAATCACGAAATTAAAAAATATAGAAAAACATAGAAGCGCTCTGATTTCTTTTCCTTTCTTCTTCTTCTTCTTTTTTTTTTTTTGTTACAGTTTGACGGGGGCTGTGTTCAAACCCACTATCCTCGGTATATGGAGCCGGCGCCCTACTCACTGAGCCACAAGGCATCACCCCAGAAGCACACTGATTTCAAACAAGAAAAAGCACAGTTTTCAGACAGGCCTATGTAACTTAAATTAAGACTGAAATAAATATTATTTCCCAAGACAAGTTTTGGAAGTGCAAAAGGACAACTCTAATCAAGCAAAAGTCATTTAAAATCAATAAAAAAATTTTTTTTTAAATCTCTTTCTTCATCATCAGGAATAATTTCAAACCGAATGTTTCTAAGTAGGACATGTTGCAAAAAAAAGAAAAAATCCTATCACTAGATCTAAGTTACATTTCCTCTAAAAAAAAAAAAAAGGTCAAAGGACAGCTGCCAATATTTTTTTTAAAAGAAACCTCTCAAGTAAGAGGTAGTGTACGTTAGGGCAACAGGCTGTCATATGTAACTCATCTTAACATTGCTCAAAAACATGAAGTCCTTTAAAGCATGTTCCCTGGAGTCTATTATATACTCTTTCTCTGTGCTCAAATGTCAAGCAATATCCAATAGCATCTTCTGTTTCTTGAATTCATTTCTGGAACCTGCATCCATCCCTTGCAAATTCTTCCCATGGTCCTTTGCGATCCTCATCACCACTTATATAATACTCAGTAACATCTTCAAGGAAGGTTACCTTAGCGTCAGACTCGTTCACAGCAACCTCAAGTTCCTGGGCTCGAGCGATCCTCTTGCCTCCAGAATTGGAATATTTAACTGAGAACCGTGCTGGGATGCTCCAGTCAGTGGAGACGTGTGTTCTCTGTGCGTCTACGATCCTCAGTCCTGAGAATGAACTTGATGGTTTGTGCTATTAGCCTGTAGGATGGCCAGCACGTCAGCCGCATCTGTGTGATTTCAAAGAAGAGACACAAATGTCCACGTTGACTTGCATCAAGGTTTCCCCCCCAAATTTACACAACAGAGATCTTTTTTTAACGTAGACACAGATCTCCTGCTCACTGTCACTCAGTCTGCTTGTTTACTCGCGTATTTGACGTTGCTGTGTAACACACTGAACAGTGATCATTAATTCACCTTCGGTGAACTCTACAATTACTAGAGATCAATACCTTCTCTTTTCCTTGCTGTTAATTACCAGCAGAGTAAACTGTTTTCTTTAAAATAGAGCATCTACTTAGGGATGGGAATATGACAAAATATTCTCAAAATGCAATCTAGGATGTACCTTGAACTTTAGAGAATCGTCCTTATTTAATTAAGATTAGCTCCTTCCTCTCAGATGTTGATATTTTAATACTGATAAATGTATAGTCATAAACTTAATAATTTTCAACCATGAAATTAAATTACTAAGCAATCTATATGTAATAACTCTCCAGTGCCTATCTTTAAGGCTATCTGTTATGCCTTTTTGTTTTTTAAAAGACAGAGTCTCACTCTGTTGCCCTAGGTAGAGTGCAATGTTGTCATCAGAGCTCACGACAGCCTCAAACTCCTGGGCTCAAAGGATCCTCCTGCCTCAGCCTCTGAATAGCTCACGCAACCAGTGTGGGACAGCATGCTCGGCTAATGTTTTCTATTTTGGTAGAGATAGGGTCTTGCTCTTGCTCAGGCTGGTCTGGAATTCCAAGCAAGCCTCCTGCCTCAGCCTCCCGGAGTGCTGGAATTACAGCTGGGCCTGTGCCACTACACTTGGCCTGTGACACCTTTTTAAAGCCCCTTCAAGTTAATGTAGAATATTGAAATTGGCATAAAATGGACCTTTGCTCATGATGAAGAAAAAATTTTTTGCATTTTCCAGTTTTATGAGGGTGTTTCTACCTGGTTTTGTCTAGATCCAGCTCAAAAAAAAGATGTAAGAAGGTGTAACAGACGTCAACTGGTAAGTCTTGATACAGCTTTTATGGTGCATTTACCAGAAACTGAATGGTTCTTAAAAATATTGGCTCACAGTCTTAGCATCTCATCCAGTTTAGCATTTGTCCTGGATATTTTCATATTTTAACCAAATCGTGTTATCAACAGTTGCATTGACGTCCACTGGAATGGGTTTGGGGGATCTCTACTTTGCACTTATAACTTTGGAGAGGGGTGTGCAGTGAAGTGAAGACAGCCATGGCTTTAATGCATGGTGAAATCTGAGGGAGCATGGGCAAGACCCATCTCCCTTTTATCAAGCCTTTCAGACTCAATGTAATTAACTCTTCCCTGTCAAAGACAGCATGTAGGGTATTTCCTGACAAAGCAAGTGTTCCAGAACGGGAATGGTTTAGGGACAGTTAACTCTTTGTAGTCTCAGGAAATGGTTAGAATTTAATGTTGGTTAAATGGTTAAACCATTAAACCATGGTTTAATGATGGTTTATTTAATGTTGCTGCTGTCCCCATCCCCAGCTGACCACCCAATTTCCAACTAGTTTTTGCCATAACCTGCCATGGCCTGCGAGATGCATGAAGCAAGGCCAGGGGCAAATGCAGTCAGCTTGTGCTGACATAAAATATTACAGATCGGGTGGCCAAAACAACAAAGATCTATTTCTTGTAGTTCTTAGAGAACGAGAAATCCAAGGTGCCAGCTGATTCAGTTTGGGGGACTTTGTTTCTGCAGACGGCCATCTTTTTCTACATCGTCACGTGACCCTTCCTTTGTGGCGCGAGAGAGGGTTCTCTAAGCCCCATCCTTACGACCTCATTTAGCCTTAATTAATTCCTTGGTGGCTCCATTTCCAAATACAGCTACATTGAGGGGGTTAAGGCTTTAAGATGTGAACTTGTGTATGGGGAGAGGACAGACGTTCCATCCATGACACAATCAGGTATATGCAAAAAAAGAAGCTGAGGAGTCCTGTGTAAGCGACTTGCTGAGCAGCCCCCACGGCCTTGCTCTGAGCAGCCCCCCCCCACCGCCCTGGAATTCTTAAGAATGTGCTGGGAGTGCAGCGCCCTGAGATAGGGAGGCTCTGTCCTAACCTCTCTCCCCACCAGAAATAGATGTCCTTCAACACTGGCCAAGTCAGTTGGTGACCTTGGGTTACTAAGCCCAGGGAGGGCTGCCTCCCAGGAAATGGGCTGCGCTGACAAGACTCCGTCCATGCCCGGCAGTGTGGCGGCTCACAGTGAGTCCCACTGAGCTTCAGCTGGCCCTGCGGTCTGCCTGTGGGTCATCAGCCCTCTGTCTCGCTGGACTCGGGTTGGTGACCAGCGCACAGTGAACCCACATCATGTAATTAGCTTAAAGCAGTCCATCAACTCTCACCGTTCTGTTGTTCAGGAATTCAGGCAGCGCTGGGAAGGGAAAGGTCCTTTCCGCAACCTGTGCGGGCTGGAGAGTCCGGATCGCTTTGCTCTGGTTTCTCAGCTGTTGGACCGCACTGCCGGGGATGGGGCCTGTCTGTCCCTCTACTCACCGGCTCTCACACTCCACAGCCATGTCAGTTCCTCACGCGCCTGCTGGTTTCCCTTCTGCCTGGAATCGGAACCTATATAACCTTTGTCTGGGCTCAAAACTCCCAGGTTTCATTTCTGCGTCATGCAGTTTGTTGAAACAAGTCACAGGTTCAGAGGACACTCAAGGTCTGGGTAACCTGAACCTCCCTCTTGGTTAGGGAAGTGGTACATGCATGACTCATTGTTATCAGCCAGAGTCGCAGGTCAGCGGCCACAGTCTGGTCTCTGGTCACAAAAGTGCATATTTATTTCACATGTACACTACAGTCAACTCTTCCAAAGACCCCCAAAGTCTCAACAAATTGCAACATCATATTCCATGCCCAGAATCTCTTGATCTGCACTGAGATCAAATAGATATGCTTGAGGCTTCGTACTGCAAATCCTTTTAAATGGAGGACTGTGCAGCAAAAACGCAGGCTGTCTGTGCCTCCATACCCAATCACATAGAAATAAGCAGAATAAGATAGCCTTAGTATAAGCTTTCATTTAAAAGGAAGAAGAGGGACTAGGAAGGATGGAAGGGGATTGGTGAGCACTCACCTAATGTGCACAACTTAAGGGTATATATCACAACTCCCTGCCACCCTGGGTTAAGGGCTCAACTACAACTTGAACTTGACCTAAGAAACGCAAACAATGTAACCTAATCATTTGTACCCTCATATTAATCTGAAATTTTAAAAAAAGGTTGAGGGAAAAACAAAAGGCCCATGACAGTCACTAGTCAACAGAAATTCTGAAATAGTGCTGGGCTCATCTTATCAATGTCCCCACCTCTGGAGGCAAGGAAGCTTTCCAATTTTGCTAACTAGCAATTACATTGTTCCTCAGAGCCCCTGGTTCCACTCCCTGGGTTCTGGGATCCACCTTCTGAATCATGTTTCCTTTTTTTCCTAAGAAAGGTCTCATGTGCCACCACGTAGATTTCTCAGACTATTTTTGGATCGTTTTTTATTTTGTGCCATCTATGTCCTTTTAAATCCAAGCTGATATAATACCTTCAAAATTTTAATGTGCTTCCTATGTATCAAATTATAAATCCCAAATGTGTCAAATTATACTTGTAAAAGTCCCACAAACAAATCTATTCAAGACAAGCCTCTCTCTACCTTAAGCTTTTGTTCTACAACAGCCTTAAAAATTGTAGATGCTGTTCAGTCTAGCTGAGAAGGTTGACAGGGCATGGACTTAAATCTTTCAGGGCTTTTGTAAGTTCACTGTTGCTTTGCTCTTTACCCTACAGCTCTGTTTTGTCGACAATGTCCTGGACTTGATCTTTTCCCTAGGGCTCTTTCTTATTTTGAGAACATTTCTCTACCTGAAGAACTTGGAAATGAGAAAATGTTTTATTTTCCAACTCTGCAAGTCCTCTGAGTTGGAAATATTTTCTCTAAATTCTACTTGAAAACTGAATAGTTCCCTCTTTAGCTAATATCATTTTTGCAGTATCTTATGGTGTGTAGGTGTAAGAAGTCAATTGGCATGTTCAAATTCTCAGATGTGGGGACAGGACATCAGGTTCATGTTCCTGGGTTCTTGGTTCCCAGTACCAAGTACAGTCCTGGTACCAAGTCGACAGATTAAATAAGCAAAGCAAATGGACATACGTAGGCCAGATAGCAAGAGTTATTAAAGCATAGTTCAGTGTCCATAAAGGATAGTGCACTCTCAAAGTTGGTCAGAGTGGACTGCTCCGACGATGGAATAGCAGCCCCCAGTGTTAGGGTCTGTGGTTTTATGTTAATCTCTAATAATATACTAAGTTGGGGATAGAGTATTCATGAATTTCTAGGAAAAAAGATGGAGAATTCTTGGAATGGTGAATCTGTCCCTTTCTTATCCTTAGAAAGGCAATTTTTGGGGGTTGCTATTGTATTTATAAAGTGTCATGGTGCTGGTAGGTGTGATTTTTGCTACATTAACGAGGGCAGGTCACTTGAGGACACTGTCCCCTTACTTGTATGCATGCTCCAAAGACCCTCTTTGGTGACCTCAATCATACCTCCACTGTGTGGCTTCTCCACCTCTTTCTGGATGGTCAGTCCTTGGAGCCCCCTCTGGTCAGTTTGTCCCTAATGTCCTAATGCCACCTACCCTCTCCCTCTTTACCCTCCCTAACAGAACTTCTGCTTAGCCAGATCCACAAATTCCTTAAGTACAATTTCTATCATTAAATTCCTACACATGGAAGTGTTTCCAAATGTTTCCCCGCTACTTGATTCTTCTGCATGCCCCTTTAAACAGCTTCTTATTTTTCCTCCGTTTTACCTGCAGTAGTCCGGGGTGGTGAGGCCTTTTTCCGTGTCCCTTGATGGTCTGTCACCTTTCGGAGTTTTTTCTCTCTATGAGGCCACTTTCTCCAAGACAGTAGGCGGACCCCCTCACATAGCAGGTGGTTTTTCCTCTGATCAAAAGCAGAGGCTACATGACCATTGTAGTCCTAGGATGTCACTTCTGCTGCATTGGATAGGTCAAAGCAAGTCTCCAGGTCAGAGCACATACGATCCACTTCTGTCTTGATGAGAGAAGCACCACATGTATTATATGAAAACCTGTTGGTTCCCGCCGTGGATGGAATGCTAACCACAAAAGGATAAGCCGGGGTCCTGATCCCCAGGACCGGGCCATGGTGCCTGACTTGGAAAAAAGGTCTTTGTGGATATAATTAAGTGGAGGATCCTGAGCTGAGGATATCATCTGGTGTTATCCAGGTGCAGCCTAACTTACTGTAAGTGTTGTTATAACAGATACTCTACGGAGAGACATACAGAGGAGAAAAACCATGAATACAGGGGCAGATGGAGTCACAACCCAGAGACTGCTGGTGTCCAGCGGAAGCTGGAAGGAGCAGAAACCTCTCCCCGAGCCTCTGAAGGAAGCATAGTCCCACTGATGTCTTGATTTGGGGCATCTGGCCTTTCATCAATTCTGTGAAAGAATTGATTTCTGTTGTTTTAAACCACTAAGTTTGTGACACTTGGTTATGGCAGTTACAGGAAACTGAGACGGCAGCTGTGTTTGAAATGACCCCAACACATTATACTTATATTATTTTTAACATGTGAGATAGCCAATACAAAGAAACTTTTCAAAAATTTTTGCTTCAGGTCAGGCACAATGGCTCAGTACACCTGTAACTCCAGCATTCTGGGAAATCAAGGCAGGAGGGTCAATTGAGGTCAGGAGTTCCAGACCAGCCTGGGCAAGAGTGAAATCCCAACTTTACTAAAAATATAAAAATTAGCCGGGTGTTGGGGTGTAGTCCCAGCTAGTTGGGAGGCTGAGGCAGGAGGACTGCTTGAACCCAGGAGTTTGAGGTTGCTGTGAACTAGGTTGATGCCATAACACTCTAGCAACAGAGTGAGACTCGGCAACAGAGTGAGACTCTGTCTCAAAAAAAAAAAAAAGTATTTTTGCTTCAATGTATGTAGATTAGACATATACTATTTATTTATTAAGAACTACTTCACTCCATAGAATACTAAAAAAAGGAAAAAAAGAACTACTTCATTTTTAAAAATAGTTTTTAATTGGAATGATTTATAGGTTGATGAATGTAAGAAAATAATTTATAGGTTGATGAATGTAAGAAAATAATTTTCATTTCATTAATATTTTTTAAAAATGATAACTGTTGTCTGGTGTAGATCTTAAATTTCATGGTCACCGTATATGATTTTCTAATCCCTCGCTGTCTGCAGTGATGGCCATGTCTTTCATCTGCCCTGTTCGGCAGTAGCCGCCGGACATGCAAATATTGAGCATTTGAAATGTGCTTTATGTGACTGGGGGGGCGGATTTTAAATTTTACTTCAATTAACTTAAATTTAGCCAAATGTGACTAGTGGCTACTACATTAGACAACGCAGTCGTAACAAATCCTTTACAACCTTGGTGGTGAATAATTCTTCTCTTTCGACAAAATTGAACAGGAACATAATTGTGTTGCCCACTGACAGACTTAGTCATGGCGACAAGCGACAGCTGGCAAGAAAGGCCAGGTGCACTCACGTTGGGTCTGGGAAGGTGATCAAGAGTGGGTATGTGTCCCCTCGAACCTCCTATTGAAATCTGGTCCCCAGTGTTGGAGGTGGGGCCTGCGGGAGGCGTCTGGGCTGGGTGCGGAGAACTGAGAGTGAAATGTGCCTGACACCCCCCCACCACCACCACGAGAAGCAGCAGCTCCCCGCTGGCTTCTCCCGTAAGTGGAAGCTCCCTCCCCAGAAGCAGAGGCTGATACCGTTTCTCAACCCGCAGACGTGTGAGTCAGAGAAACCTCTTTTCTTTAGAAACCAGCCAGCCTCGGCTATTCCCTTTTCACAGTGCTAAATGGACTCAAATGGAAGGTTTAATAAATGGAGTATTAACAAGCGGACACGTGTGAGCGGGATGTGAGGAGACCAAAGACAGCGCAGTTCCCTGGGAAGAGTAACGGGGTGGCTGGTACCATCTTTGTGTCTCAAGAGATTAAAAAAGGGAGGTTTACCAGAACCCCAAAGAAGACAGTCAGTGGAGAGTTACTTTGAAAGGAGAGGTGATTTTGCAGGATCTGGGAGGATGAATAGCCTTCTCTTCTCTTCCCTTCTCTCCCTCTCATCTCCTGCCAAGGGAGCCTCGTTGGTCAAACGCAGCTGAAAATAAGACGCCAAGCACACCGATGGGGTCCCGGCCCGCCAGCCTCCAGGCGGAAAACAAGGCAGAAAGGAATGCCGTAGATCCAGAAGGACAAGTAGAAAGTACACATAGAAAACTAAAATTAAAAAAGAAAGTGAACTAAAATCAAATCATAATTGATTTGTTTGAGACAGAGTCTCCCTCTGTGCCCTGGTGTCATAGTTCACAGCAACCTTGAACTCCTGTGTTCAAGTGATCCTTCTGCCTCAGCCTCCTAAGTAGCTGGGACTACAGGTGTCCACCACAACACTTGGCTAATTTTTTCTATTTTTAGTAGAAACAGGGTCTCTCTCTTGCTCAGGCTGGTCTGGAACTCCTGAGCTCAAGGGATCCACTCACCTCCGTCTCCCAGAGTGCTAGGATTACAGGTGTGAGCCTCTGCACCCAGCTCAAATCATTGTTTATTATACCTGTATTTTTGGCATCTGACTAGGCTAAAATTCAAAGAATTGAGTGGCGTTGCTGTAATTAAACTCTTTCTATTCTGCTTACTTTTTTACATGAACAAGATTTTCTCCATCTGATCTCTGTCTCATTTGAGCAATAAGTAATTCACTCAAAGGCAACATGAACTGGGTGGGAGGAAACCCCCATTCATCTCAGATGCTTCCCTAGAAGATCAGATGTTCAATATACTCATGACATTTAAGTCAATGAGGAGTTATAGTAATTGTAATTACAACTTAATCCAGAGGCAGTTTTTCAACAGCAAGAGCATATAGTCAAAGAATTTTAAAACTTTATTTATATGTATTCAGAGAGAATACTATATTTAATAAAAGACGTTGAAGCATAAAGATATATTTTATCAGGATAATATTATGTACAGGAAGAGGAATGGGTGTGTAAGTTCAAAGAGGAAGAAATAATGTAAAATTTCTGACTTACCTGAATGTTTTTCTCATATGCAAATTTGTAAATGGATGAAGATGGACCCCAAGTTACTATGGTAGATGAGATATTGGTGAAAATGCCAGAGCATAGAATTTCTAAAATCTGTCCCTCCACAAACGCAATGAATAAACTGACAAAAGTGTGAGAATGGACTGTTTTCAGAACTCTGGAATTTAATCAAAAGCTTAGGACAACCAGGCGACACTTAATCAGGAAAAAGCAGCTGAATGTCAACATGTCCCAGCAATTCCACTCCTGGGTATGTACCCAAGAGAACGGAAGACACGTTAACATAAAAAATTGCACTTGAACATTTCTAGCAGAATTTTAATAATAAACAAAAGAGGAAACAACCCAAATGTCCATCAACTGATGGATGGATAAACAAAACTTGGTCCATCTACACAATGAGTATTATTCAGCACTGACGTGTACTACCACATGGGCAGACCTTGGCAACATTATATGCTAAGTGAAAGAAAACAGACTCCAAAGACCATGCGTTGTATGATTCCATTTATAAGAATTGTCTAGATTGGCAAATACGTAGGGACAGAAAGGGTATCACTGGTTGCAGGGGGGACGAGATGGGGGGTGGCTGCTTACTAAGGACAGGGTGCATTTCCTTTGGGGAGACAAAGATATTGGAACTAGATGGAGGTGATAGATGTACAATATCATGAATGTACTAAAAACCGCCCAACTGTTCACTTTTAAAAGGTTTAAATGGTGAATTTTATGTTATGTGAATTTTAGCTCAATAAAAAAAATTACTAGGCTATTTGGATTCCACTGGATCTGTTAACAATATGATAAATTTTTATTTGAAAATTCAATATTTTTAATACCTTTGAAATTACCAGTTTTGAAACAAATTTAAACTAGGACAAAAAGTTAGATGTGACTATAAAAATTTGTGGCTGGGCAGGTTGAACCAAATGAGACTGCTGATGTCTGACCAGTTTTCACTCCAAACTGATGATTTCATATGATTCAATCTAATAGTTTTCAAATCTTCTAGAAGGTGCATGAGCAAGTAAGTTTAAAGACCACTGATGAGAAAGAAGGTACATTGGTGTCTGCTAAACTGAGGGAATGTGAATTTAGGGCGAGAATTGTCAAAGGGAGTGAATGAAAGGGTAAGCAGAGTGTGATGAGAGGCAGCATCTGGGAGCTCCCTACTGGGGCCAGGCAGCTTGGGTACAAATACTCTGCTACTGACTTGCTGTGGAACTTCAGGCAAGTTCGTTAACATCTGTGCCTTGGCTTTTTGAACTGTAAAGTGGAGATGATATTAGTCCTTACCTCATAGGGTATTTTGAGCATTAAGGGACCTAATGTATAGAAAGGGCTTAAAATAATGACTGTATCAGTCAGCCAATTCCATGATACCACTGCATAACAAATAAGCACAAAATCTCAATGATATCAAACAATGGATATTTATTTCCCACTTGGCACTGTAGACTGGGTCCAGCTCAGTTTCAAGAGTCTCTTATCCTCCTTAGACCAGCAGTATCCAAGGCATGTTCTTCCCATGACAAAGCAGGAACACAAGATATTAATCTCCTTCTTTGGAGTAGTTTTTTCCTTTAATTTTTAATTTTATTTTATGTTTTTCTAAATTCTTATATTTTTATTGGAGTTTCAATAGAAAATACATTATTATCTATTAAAACATTCCTTTGTCCTAGCTACTTGGGAGGCTGATGCAAGAGAATTGCCTAAGCCCAGGAGTTGGAGGTTGCTATGAGCTGTGTGATACCACGGCACTCTACCGAGGGCGATAAAGTGAGACTCTGTCTCAAAAAAAACCCCAAAACCAAAAAAACCATTCCTTTGTTGGGTACCAAATTCATGCTTCAGTCAAACACTGATGACAATCTCCAATCTGTGAAGCAGGCTGCTTTCCTTCTTCACCAAATAACTATGTGAATCTCATGTAACATGTGTAAAGAGAAATGGAGAAATAGCGTGTCCTCAGATTCTAAATTCATTTTGATTATAAATTTGTCTCCCCTTCTTTTGACAAGACAGTCTTGTGAATTGTTTGAGCAATTTGGTAGCATCTACTAAAGATAAATAATTTGAAAATCACAACAGTTGTGCTGGCCAAGCAATTCATCCTGCTCTTGGGCAGGTGAGAAGGAATTTGTGTTTGCTCCCATGGCTTAGCCTGTGTGTGTGATTATCAGAGACTGGCAACGTTTTAACTTCACTTTCTTCTATCTTCTTATGAGAAACAATGGATGATTGTTTTGATCAAGAGACTTAATAGGAGAAGTTAATGTATTATACCTTTGTAGACATTTACAAGCCTAAAGAAGCAAGTTATCGATTCTTCCTCCTAGTCTGGTTAGCTTGTGAGATTCTGATGATAAAGTAAATAAAATCAACTTTTCCCCCCATCTAGTACTGCTATATATCATGTGTGAAGTTATCTTACACATTGGCCTGGCTGAACACAACTTGAGATAAAGTCTTTCCTGCTAATGTGTAAGATGGTAGAGTCCTCCTGGCCTCAAAGCAAGAGAGCACCTTTCTTAGAAGTACTTAAAGTGGCTTTCAAACACTAATATTTATTTCTGGGAAGACAATTCTAGGTGGCAATGACTGAGTGTGAATAATACACTTGGTTTTGTTGACAGCTATTTTTCTAAATTGTGGTGTAGAAGTTTTATACGGTTTCCTTAGAGAGAGGGAACAACCATCTGGACCCAGAGATGGAAGGTGTAATGTCCCAGAAGCTCAAGCTATTACATTTCCTCTGAAATTGTCATAGAAATGACTGGGTCCCTTGATCCCGCGTTTGACCTTTCAGTTTTAAGAAATATGTATGTGACCACTGTGCAGCCATTATCAATACTCTCTTGGAGTCTTTAATGATATGAGAAAATTCTTACAGGAGGGCCATAGTACAGTAGAACCACACAGCTGACCTCCTCCCTACACTGACCACCTTCTTATGTTGACCTAATTTTCATAGACCAGACGTGCACTGCCTGTGTGTGTCAGTACAGTAGGCCTAGTTCCTTAACTATGGAACCATCTCCATGTGATGACTGTCCCTTGGGTGGCCACTTACAGAGGTTCTACTGTATTGCTAAGGGAAAAAATAGAATGTAAAAGTGGTTAGTATCATTCCCATGGAGTTATTTGGAAGGAAACATATCTGAATGTTAACTGTGAGGCTTGGGATGATTATTATCCCTCCTCTTGCATTATGATCTGTTCATAGTGAGCATTACTTTTATAACTTGAAAAGTTCCTAAAAATCATAAGACAGCTTCCTCCTCCTCCATTCTTGAAATATACTAGAAAACATTTTATACATTACAAACAAGCTATAAAAGGAACTTTTCCAGGCATCTCCAAATTTCCACCTTCTGCCATCTATTTTATTTTTTCACTCTTTTCTTCGTGATCCTAGACAATGTCATCATTTCATTGGCTGACTGCAGCCACATAGATACCTCCATCCTGAGTACCTGGCCTTGATCTTCAGTTCTCTTCTATGATACTGACCTTCTGCCAGGTAGTTCCACATCCATATCTTGTAAGTGTCCTCAGCAAACCCCCAAACTCATGGGTTGTCCTCCTGCTGCCTCTGTCCCTGTTAACGAACATCTTCCGCCGTCATATTTTTGAACATCAAGCAGTTGTCACTCTGTCCCTCAATAACGCTGTTCACACTTCATTTCCCTTTCCCATTCCCACTGGCTGGCGCTATCCTAATCATACTTCTCACCTTCACGGTGTCATTGTACTTAGCAGACACTTCACATTCATTAACCTCAGTCCACCCAACAGCGCCATGAGGTCCGCACTCTTCTCTTCCCAGTTCTAGGGTAACTCGCTAGAGGTCAGAGTTTACTTGCAGAGCTGGGGTTTGAACACAGGCAGTCTGATGCCAGAAATTGCATGTGCGACCTCCTCCTGCCGACCTCTAGATCAGCAATGCCCACAGTAGCTTCTGTTTAATTCTTGCTGATCCCTATGACATGAGTAGTATTATTCCTATTTTAGAGATTTGGAAACCAAGGCTGAAAAAGTAGAAGATCAGAGATGACCCATGAAGTGAGTCTGCTGCCTCACCCACCTGCCTTCACAGATTAGTTTTCTAAATGCGTTCTTCTGATTATTCCATTACTAAGAAAAAAGAAAGGAGGAAAAAACAGTGCTCTTCACTGCCCAAGAGGTGAAGTCCAAGTCTCTGCATGGGCAGTCGGGGTTCGCTGTCTGGTGCCGCCCTTTTCCCCCGGGCCACGCAGGCCCAGGCGCACCCAGCCCTGCCTCTACTCCTTCAGGCTCACTGCCATGGTCATCCTCGCTGCCCATCCCAATTCCAAACGCAATTTGGAGTTTTCACTAAATGGGAGCTGTAGATTGGATATATTTTGAAGACCTCTCTCATGAGACAGACCCTGGGAAGACATAAATCATTTAGTTTTCCCGAAGTGCGAGAACGGGGCTTGGTGGAGCTGTGTCCCCGCTTTCTCTCCTCCAGGTGAATGTTACCAGGTGTATGGAAAGCAATAAAATAAAAAAGCGGACTTTCAGTGAGCAGAGTGGAACCAGGAGGCAGATCGAGTGTCTTTCAGCTATTAGCCCCCAAATGATGGGTGGGTAGTCCCATCCTAGAGACGTCTTGTGCCCACACGGCTCTTTCCGTCTGCCTTCTGCTGTGGGCCCGACCAGTGGTTTTCATCACTTCCTTCCCCCCTTCCTTTTCTTCCCAGATCCTTTCATAAGACAAAGTCTGACTGGGAGGCGCGACAGATTAAACACAGCCTGCTGTGTGGGAGGTGGGGGGGGGGAGCCTGAAGTCTCCTTCATTAGCCCCCCGTCACACTCCTTCCTGCACCCGAGGGGTCCCACAGAGACCACTTTCCAGGGGCCGGCGGGCAGGGCGGGCTGTGCAGGCTCCAGTGCCTGTTTGGAGAGGGATGGAGAAAAGGTGACTCTACTGTTCATAAGAACGAAACATGCTCAAACGTCACTCTCGCCCTCTCTCTAAGTTACTGGCTTGTGTCTTCTGGGATCCCTAGAACTGGGACCGAACTGTAACCCAGCAAGGACTTCCAGGCAGGTCACTAGTGGCTTTCTAGCTGTGAGGATCCCAAGAAAGACAGGACACGGAGCAGCCCCTGTGTCAAGAAAATGCCAAGTCTGTTGCCGTCCTGAGAGTGACTCCAAAATTCTAGATTTTCAGTTCTGACCCTGTGGTTGAACTTCAGCTCTAACACTCTAGCTACCGGTCTGCTTCTTAGACAATTTCTGCCTGGTTGTCTGAAATCAACATATCTAAACCTGAAACTGCTCTTCCTCAGACACTGAGAAGCCTCTCATATCAACATCAGCGTAGTCTTATAAAAGAGCAAAACCACTGAGGAACAGTGGTAGGCAGGGGGGTCATCAAAGTGGTAAAAGAAACAAAGATAATTACGGACTGCTAAGAGTTGTTGTTGATCATTTGAAGCTCGTCACAATGCATGAGGGGAAATGGACGTGTCCTGGAGAGAGCACGCACCTGTTATCAGCTCCACTAGCCCAGGTCCCTGCCGCTCGCCTTGTTGGCATCTCTGTGCTAAAGTGATTGCAATATTTAAAAACAGGTATTTTGGATATATATGGTCTTTCGTTGCAAGTTAATAACTTCATCTATGATTTTGCCACATTAACAGAAGAATGTTTCAAAAATGGAGGAAAAAACTGACCTGATGGCCATTCTAAAAGAAGGCACCATACGAATAAAACCATATTTATTATATTTTCTAGTGAGGACTGATATTTTCTTTCTTTCTTTCTTTCTTTCTTTCTTTCTTTCTTTCTTTCTTTCTTTCTTTCTTTCTTTCTTCCTTCCTTCCTTTCTCTCTCTCTCTCTCTCCCTCTCTCTCTCTGTCTCTCTCTCTTTCTTTCTTTCTTGACAGTCTCAGGCTGTCACCCTGGATAGAGTACTGTAACATCGTAGCTCACAGCAACCTCCAATTCCGGGGCTCAAGTGAGTTTCTTGCCTCCACCTCCCAAGTAGCTGGGACTACAGGCATACGGCCATTTTTGGGTTGCAGCTGTCATTGTTGTTTGGCAGGCCTGGGCTGGATTTGAACCTGCCAGCTCAGGTGTACGTGGCTGGCGCCTTAGCTGCTTGAGCCAGAAGGCACCAAGCCGGGGGACTGATATTTTCAAAGGTAATTTTCAACCACCTCATTTGCTCACTATAAAAACAAACCATTCATAGTATTTGAGGCTGCCGTAGAGGACAGACGCAGGGGTCGGGAGGTGGACGACTGGCTCCGAGCCCAGCTGCGGAGAGCTTCCACAGGCAGGCTACTGTCTGGGAGGGAAGTCCGCGCCCCTTCTCAGGTCAGCCATGTGCTGGCACTCAGTGGCAGTGCTGCCCTCAGACAGGGGGGTTGAGAGTCCTCCCAAGTCCCTTCCCACTGAGGATTTTGTGGAGCATACGAACATAAGTTCACTTGGAGGTCAGCGAGCTGGGAAACTAAAGTTAAAATGAGTTTTAGCAGAGAGGCCTTCCTAATGAGGAGGCCGTTAGGGCTTGCCTTGAGGGCTGTGAGGCTGTGGAAGGGTGGAGGAAAAGGCATGATCGTGGGTGCGGAAAACATATGTCAAAGGTGTGAAGGAGGCTGGGAGGGTGCTGGGGAACGGACAGGCTGCCGATGCTGATGGAGGAAAAAGAAATACGATGGAAAGAGTCCCTGGAGAGAGAGTCCAGCTGTGTTTGAGGCAGTGGTGAGCTTAGCAA
Organism: Arctocebus calabarensis; assembly: GCA_963573935.1. Classification (NCBI taxonomy): domain Eukaryota; kingdom Metazoa; phylum Chordata; class Mammalia; order Primates; family Lorisidae; genus Arctocebus; species Arctocebus calabarensis. The sequence goes on from CAUYON010063974.1 coordinate 16,327, forward strand.
AAACCTGACAGCTGTTCATACATTATCTGATAAACCTGACAGTTGCCTAAGGACATGTGAACTTGGGAGCAGCTCTCAAGTGCAAGGAGGTGTTAGAGCTCTGTTGAGTCTCAGCTTCTTCTCCACAGCAGAAACTGGGACTGTCCCAAGAAAAGGGGGGGGCCGCCAATCACAGCTCCCACCAGGCCCACGCAGAGGAACCTTCCAGGCTCAGCTCCTCCACGCCGAGATGAGAGGGCAGGGAGGAGAATCTGTAAACGTCCCATTAAAGCCAGAAAGTGACACAGAACTTGCATTTCACCACAGAGGTGAGTGTCGTGAAGATCCTTTCTTAGTGAACAACTAAGCACAGGTTATTTATAAGGAATTTAAACACGGGAAGCAAGCTGGACACGGAATTGTTTCCAAAAAAACCCTTTGAGTAATTATCCATTTTATAACTCTACTGTTAAACTACAATTGTGATATGAATTATATTATGTACCTAAATTATAATCTAAACATTATAGGATGGTTTGGCACAGGTGCAGCTTAGTGGGCCGGCCTGCCTTCTAACTACACCTGACCAGTCCTGACATCACTGCAGTGTCTGGGCCCTGGGGACAGAGCCTGCGCATTAGAGCCTGTGGCTGACGAAGGATCCCGGCGCTCCCATGAGCAACCCCAAAGCTGTGATGGTTCAGGTAGTTTGTACGTTTCTGTGTTTTGTCATTTATTGGGTTACGAGTATATATATTTATTTGTACTTTCATTTTATTCCTTAAATATATCTGTATACCATGAAAAGGGAGGGTAAGCAAAGAAGACATTCATTAAACAGAGAGTAGAACAAATTATGTTTCAGTCAAGCTGAGCTTTTCCAATAAAGAGACCTCAGATGCTGAAATATCATTAACCTAGAACAGGCAGAGGCCCAGACATTCTTCTACTGCTGTCCAGCAGTCCACCAGGGAGAAGGCCCTGGCCGTGAGTACAGAGGACCAATTGCAAAACTCATCATTCGGGTGACGGGACCCCCAGGGGAATAAGATAACAACACATTATACTCCTTCGGAAAAACAGATTGAAGACCTTTTGGCAAGTGACACCCAGTGTCGTTTCGGTTATATTATCTGCCCCTGTGGACTGCTGCCTCTCCATGGGCCCGACCGGATAATTGGCCCTGATTTCATTTCAAAGAAACTTTCCAAAACATTGTAGTTATTCCCTCTCATGTTTAAAGGGTTTACACAGGTGGCCTTTAGATGGCCTGAAGGAAGAAGGGACACTCAAGGCAAGGGAAACTGTCTGAGTGAAGACAAAATAGTTGTGTATGAGGGAAGTCACAGTGGGAGGGAGGATCCAGGCTGGTGCAGATGGTTTCTCCCAGGGAGGAGGCGTCGCAAGGGTAAGAAGGAACCCCGAGGTATGGCGATCTTACATGGCGGTGGTGGCCTGGGTTGTAGACTAGTGTGGCAGGGGCCACAGAGTGTGGGGAGGAGGGGGGGCAGGGCTCCCAGGTGTAGACTAGTGCTCAGGAGTCACAGTGTGAGGGGGGCAGGGCTCCCAGGTGTAGACTAGTGCTCAGGAGTCACAGAGTGTGGGGGGCAGGGCTCCCAGGTGTAGACTAGTGCTCAGGATTGGGGGGAGGGCACGGCTCCCAGGCAGGTCATCAGGAGGAATCCCGGAGAGAATGGCGCTGCTGCCACAAACATTTTTAAAGATCATTAATTAAATTGGAAGACATTCAAAGCACAGCAAATACATTATTTTTTACCCTTTTTTTGATCAACATAATTTAAGTGTGCCATAGAAGTTTAACTATAGGATCAAGTGTGCTGTGAGATAAAAAACATTAAAA